>JADRCD010207379.1:359-80446 GCA_019843815.1 Montemys delectorum
CACGCACGCATGCGCACGCACACACACACACACACACACACACTCTCTCACACACACACACACACACACACACGCACGCACGCATGCGCGCGCACACACACACACTCTCTCTCTCACACACACACACACACACACACGCACGCACGCACGCACGCACGCACGCATGCGCACACACACACACACACACCTATAATGGAAGCTTGGTGGCAACATTTAATCAGTGCTTATTGGGTACTGGTGTTCAGAATCCTTTTCTTATGCTTGTATTACTCAAGCTGTGAAGTATGAGTTATGAACAAGTATTTTATAAAAAATTGCAGTGACTACATAACTTGAGAAGCGATACAGCTAATCAACAAACAAATCTGAAATCGGACAATTTGCCTAGCTCTAGGGTCCTCCGCTAATGCTCGTTGCTTATATAAAAACAGAACACAGCCCCTATCTCTGAGTTACTTTAGAAAAGGACCCCATTTGGGATGAGGCTGCCTGTCAGTTAGTCTGAGGGTATGTAGTTTGTGTATCTGTGTCCTAAACTAATAGTGTTCAGCTTCATTACAACAAGTGAGCTAAAAGGGACCATTAAATGGCTACAGTCTAGATGGTGTTTGCTATTTCAGGGATAATAATGATGGATAATAATGTGATTTCACAGCTTGGATTATTAGCCCGAAGTGAGTGTGTTCATGGATTCAGATGCATCAAAATCACCAGGCCTAGCTTGTGGCTGGCTGTTCACCACCTCCCTAGGCTGCATGTTACCTTTTAATAGCATTCCCTCATTATCTCTGTCCTTGATAGCATTTAAAGCACATTTATAAATATAAACATGCACAAGGAAGAGGTCAGAGGCCCTTCTCTTCTGTGTTAACTCTTGTGTACCAAACAGTGCTGTGTAAAATTCTCAGGCCAGAGAGTCTAGCACTGTGCAATGGCATCTCCTTTGCTGAAATGTTCTGTGTCGCTGTTATCTGACGTGTATCCACCACTCTCTGTGGTCACCATGGAGTGTGGCTAGTGAAGCTGAGACAAAGAACTTACATTTTTTTTTTTTTTACAAAGTTAAACTGAGATTCAAACGTAAATATCCACAATTGCAGTTATAATTGGACAATAATAGTCTAGAGTTTTACCATGGATCGGAACCTTAGGTTCATCAAAAGCAAGAAAGGCATTTGTTTTACTCTAGGGCAATGGTGCTCAGCCTGTGGGTAGCAACTCCCTTGGAAGTCGCAGGACCCTTTTACAAGAGTCCTCTGAGATGATCAGAAAACACAGTTATTTCCATTATGATTTGTAATAGTAGCAACACTACAGTTTTGAAGCAGCAACTAAGATAATTTTATGGTTGGGGGGTCACCACAACACAAGAAACCATATTAAAGGGCTGCAGCATTAGGAAGGTTGAGAGCCACTGCTCTAGGGGATCATGAGCCTGTTAGGAGGGAACTAGTAAGCAAAATATTTAAAACAGAGTTTCCCACAGAGTGATAAATATGGATCTATTTGCATTCTTCTACATGCAGACATCCAGGTAGGCCAGCAACATTTGTGCAAGATGCTTTCTTTTTTCTAGTGTATGGTTTTGCCTTCTTTGTCAAAGATCAAGTATCTGTAAGAATCTTCAACTGATTATATTAATCAACCTGTTTGTTTCTCTAAGAATGCCATGCAGTTTTCATTATTATTAAAAATACAAAACAAAACTTAGAACTCTCTTCCCTACTGTTTCACTCACTGCAGCTAAAAATCTTTATATATATTTTTACATCTTGTTGAGAATATGCTCTTATTTACAAAACAATATGATAGTGAGTCTTTAATTACAGAGTGATTTATGTCACCACAGTTGAAAGTTTTATAATTACTATGTAATCCATGTATTGACATGCTTACACATAACTGTTGTGAGTTACGTTTTTATGCCTTCTCTGTCACTTTGGCATCGATTATCTTTTCCAAAGAAATAATAAGAGTGTCTTTGGTTACCTTTGCAGATATGTGAAACTAAGTATATAATGTGTTCCCTTTAAACAAACAATAGCATATATTCCTTGCTCATTACACAATGTTTTTGTTAAAGAATATATATTGAGAATCCTTATGCATCAGCCTCACGCTATTCCTTTATCTTCCAGTAAGGGATATTTAGGTTCTTTCAATGTTTTATCTTAAATGCAATGCTGGGATGGATGTGGTATTCCATATATATGACCCAAGCCCTCAGGAGCCTGAGGCAGGAAGCTAATGAGTTTGAGGATAGTCTGGGAAAGAGTTTGCCTTGATAAATACACTGAATTACCTTCCTAACTCTACCAACATAAAGACAGATAAATAATTCTAGTGTGACAAGTTTTTTTTCATTTATAATTTCTAAGTGTAAAAATACATCACAGGACACTCTCTAGAAACAAAAGCACTTTGATTAAATGATACAGGTGCATTTTCCACTTTGATGATATTGTAAATTGTAAATTGTTGTCCATAGAGACAAATAGCAATCTGGACTCTCTATGTTGTTCCCATCAAATGAGTGATCAGACTGATAGATCCTTGTCATTTTTATAGGTGAAAAATCTCTAGTGTAACTTAAACTTCCCCATTTCAATTTATGAATGTGCTCAGGGTATTGGATATGTGGAGGCACCATTTGTGCTTTAATTTTTGTGAAATACATTGGCATACTTTGTTGGTTTTCTATCAGCTGTGGCTTTTATAGGGTCTTTAATGTGTTAAGGCAGAAGCCAACATGTACATTCCAGAGAGCATGCAGACATTTCTGTTGTGCTGTCTGCCTTTTCACTCTCCATTCCATGGTCCGTGCAATAGAGAAGTAGTTACTCTGATCAAAGAGTTGCACCAATCCTTTTTCTTTCATAGGTTCCACTGTTCAGTAACAAATCAAACAAGACTTCTGCATCTCAGAATGTAAAAGAATTATTTTAATTGAGTTTGAAATTTGTCCTAAAAATAAGAAGTGCGACAATATCATTTATTAAACACTTACTTTTCTATACTTATTTTGGAAATTTATCTTTATCACTGGCAGCAGTTTAAATTTTCATTGTTTTTTTTCTATCTAACCTTGTAGATTCTCCCCCCAATCTGCCTGTTATTGATAATACTACTCGTTTCAATAAATCCATATGGAAGTATATTTTGATTTATTTTAGGATTATTCTACTGTTATTATGTTTGCTTTTCAGACAGTTTTATTATGCTTGCTTCTTTAATTCTCCTTGTAAAATCTAGGTCAAGGTTGCCTATTTCCTAAACAACTTTTGTTGACATTTTTTCATGTGAGCTTATTACATTTCAAGATTGAGTTAGAAACATCTATATGAGATTCACTTTTTTGATCTGTAATGGTATGTCATTCTATGTGATGAGCATCTGTGTAACTGCAGGCTTTTCCACCTGTGTCGCAGTTCTCAAAATTATGAATCTAAGACTTAATTCTGTATGAATTAATAGCCGTAAGCTTGAGCCTGCTCCCCGACTAACTCATAACTTAGCCCATTTATTCTAGTCTCTGAGTACCATGTGCCTGGGTTCCTCTTTTCACTTTCACTCATCTGTCTCCTCAGAGTTTGGCGCTAATCTCTTCCACCACCTTACTATATTCCAGGGTTCCTCTTTCTGTACTGGAACTCCCACCTCCAATTTCCTGCCTCAGTTCATTGGCCAATCAACTTTTTATTAGCAGGTGATGTTTCTATACAATACACAAGCGATTCTCTCGACACATTTATGCCATATATGAGTCTTCTGTGACTTTTCTCTAATAAATCTTATATATTTGTTAGTATATGTTCACATTATTCTTTATATACATTTGGAAAATTTTTTTTGTTTATGTGGATGAAAGGTATTCTCCTCCAAAGCTAGATAAAATATCTTCCCCAAATGGATGTCTTTATCAAACTACTCTCCTCCAGGTTCATAGATATTGTGGAGAGGAGGGCAGGAGGAGATTTTATAAGAGACATAGGTAGTTCATGTCTCCACGGAAACATTCTTCCAGACACAGTAAGTAGGCTGATACACATATGAACTCACAGAGACTGTGACAACAGCATACACAAGACTTGTACAGATTTCAAACAAGACAAATTCCAGCACTGAGAAGGGGAAGTGGATACCAAATCTACCTCTGACCAATATGCAATTGATACCCAATAAGAAAGGGGAAATCTGCTTTCTCCAATGGAATCTCATTGGGCGTATCAACCATACTCCGGGGCATGTTGCTTTTCCTGTTGTTTTTAATTCTTTTTTGAGAGAAAGAGAGAAAGAGGATGAATTTTGGTGAGTAGAGGAGATGGAGAGGATCTAGAAAGAGATGGAGAAAAAAAGAACATAATCAAAATATATTGTATAAAAATTTAAATAAAAATTAATAAAAATACCATAAAAAGTTTTGACTTTTTTTGATGTTCTTTATCAAAATTGGAAAAAGTCTAGCTTTTCTTTTGAAATAGTATGCTGATACTTACATATATTTTTAGTCAGAAATGAATTTGAATGTAGTCAAATACTATGTCAACATCTATGACCATGACTTTGTGCTACAAGCTTATTGATATCATAAGTTAAACGGATTATTGTCTCACCATTTTTAAAACTGAATTATTTTTACAATTTATTTATTATCTTTCCATCCTTTGTTCACTGTGACTTAACTTTTTCCTGTGACTTTACTGATCTGTTTTGCTTTCACCTTAATTCAAAGTGAATGTGTCTACCAGAAGAACAAAGTCCCCAAATGATCAAATGATTTCTGCTAGAAACTAAACCTCATGTAAATGAAAAAAATGTTGTCTTCTTGGCTCTCTGGGTGCTTGAGTTGCTTGTTTCCCAATGGAAAGGGTTGCTGGTCTCCACCTTATATAGTTGTGCTATGGCAAAGTTCTCTATGATGGAAAAAGAGAAGAAACGCTGAATACGCTGGCCAAATCTGCTGGAATTTGAGCTAGGGATCTTTTTCAGAAATCTTTTCATGTTTGTCTTCTTTTTAAGCAAGGTTCTTTATGTCATAAAGTACCCCACTGCTTCTCTTTATCTGTTTATACCCAAGTAATGTTTTATATTCTAGTCAGTCACAAAATAAAAACAGGAAATGTGTTTGAAGTAAGGCAAAATGTCAGTGTGTTTAAAATGTAGAAATACTTGGTAGAAAGCTTTCAGCTTTCTGCTTGACTCTGCCTATAGCTGGTCACTCGCATTTACTGTGAACAGGGCTCTCATTAGTGAAACATGGGTGGTTAGGTACTTCTTGGGAAACTGCAGGGAAGAGATTGGAGGCCTCTCTAGAGGATGCCTGGAAAAGGGGAGAGGCAGCTGGGCTCCAGGACTACCAGATGGGATCAAATTCCCAAGGCAGAGGGAAGAACATTCAAGAATGACTTTTAGAGTAGTTTCCTAGAGGGGCCTTCCTAAGCCAAATGTTCTGAGCATCCCTGCAAGCAGAGTAAATTAGAAATGCCAAGCCACATTGAGAGAATCAGGCACTGTACAAACAGAGTAATAATTTAGGGAAAACATGTCCAAAATTTAGTATCAAGTTGGTGAACAAAATGATTTAGTACAATTTGTACTGATATTGTTGCAAATATGATGACAAAGACAGGCAGTAAATCCTAGTCCAGAAAACAGCAGATATATCAGAGTAAAGGGTTTGGGTGCAGGCTATTTAAATAAGATAAATCATTTGTGAAGACGAATGAAAAGGTCACTTTCATTTAGTCCTCCATCTCTGCCTCTGTCTCTTTCTCTCTCTTTTCCTCTCTCTTCTCTTCAATTGAGATTAAATGTAAACATTAATATTCCTCTGAAATAAAGTAAAATAATCACATAGAATAATGAGTGATCTTCTTATTGAGCCAAATCTGAGTGCATGCCACCTGTGCCCCAAACCGGGCTCTTACATTTACCTTAGACTACTTTGCTCACCTTGAAGTCAATCAGAAGTTGTGTTCAGTGATTATAACATGTAGTCATGTTTGCTGGTTAGTCCTTTATCTTCTGTTATGACTATATAAAGGATTAGCTTTTTTAGTTCTTATATTAATGATAAAAACATAATATATGCACTTACATACATACACTCAGATACCCTGTTCTCATGATGATGGAAATTATAAATCTATCATCCATGCATTCTTCTATTATTCAAAGTCAGTGGGACACTCAGAAAGTTTTGTAGTGTACTGATTGGTGCTGTTTCAGATATAATGTAAGAGAAAGAAGGAGAAATACACTGCAGAACTGTTGTTAATCGGAATGTTTTCAGTTTCCTTGCAGTCATGTATGTTGTGATGTGAACTTGGCCTATGCTTCATTTTCAAGTTATTTTTGCCTCAACATTTATTCATTTATTCACATAAACCTTCATATCACAAGGGAATTTTGCTAGATTTTTCAGATGCAAAGACAAATTAGAATCCATTCTTCCAAAAACATTTCTTGTTATTGGATTTGCAATAAAGCTTTAAAGATACTATATATCTTGATAGCCTTAAATACTGTAAAAACTCAGAAATAATTCAGTTCTGTTTCTGGCTAAAGTCTGATTGAATATTTAAATTATTAAATTATTAAAGAGTTTTGAAAAGTGAATAGTATGTTTGTCAAAGGCAGAGACTTGGAGACCATAGGTAGGTAGACCAGATAGTGGTAACTTTAGGGAAGCTTTGTGCTATTTGTGGGTATAAAACCAGAGCCCGTGCTAGAGAAGTAGAAAATGCTCTATCATGGATGGTCTTATGTACCATTTTAGAGAATTTGGAAATCTAACCTACAGACTGAGGAGGCATATAAAAGGACAATAATTTGTCAAGGTATTTTGTAGCAGAACTGTAGAAAATAACTTAGGACATAAGATCAGAGAGCTTAGTTTTCAGGTTTGTGTTTGTGTTTGTGTGTGTGTGTGTGTGTGTGTGTGTGTGTGTGTGTGTGTGTGTATTTGGTCTTGAGGAACTTCTGCTGACTTTCATAGTGGCTGTATAGTGGTTGTATCAGTTTCACACCCTCTAGTGTACAAAAGTTCCCATTTCTTACAGCCTTGTCAGGTTTTTTTTTTTTATTTCTTAAAAAATATTTTTATGGGTATTGGTATTTTGCTGTTCGTGTATCTGTTCAAGTGCATGTTGACAATACCGGTAGGGTAAGGACACATATTTGTAACCCTTGGAATTTGGTTTACGAAAGGTTGTGAGCTGCCATGTGGATGTTGGAAATTGAAGCTGAGTCTTCCTGATGAGCAGTCCTACTGAGCCCAGCTCCAATTGATGATAGCTATTCTATCTAGAGTGATATGGAATTTCAAAGAAGTTTTAATTTGAATTTCTCTGATGGCTTGGAATGTTAAACACTTTTAAAAATATGTATTTGAAAACTACATATTCTTTTGAGAATAGTCTATTCAGATAATAAGCATGGTTTTTGGTTAAGTGATTTGTTCTTTAGGGGTTGGGTTTTTTTAGTTCTTTTTATGGTCTAGATAACAGCCCCTGTTTGGATGTATGGAGTGTTTATGGACAAAGTCTCTCCAATTCTGAAGGCTGTCTCTCTATTTTGGTTATTGATTGTTTTGCAGTGGAGACATTTTCTAATTCCATGTAATCCTGTTTTTCAATTTTTTGGAAACTGGAAAATTTTGTCCTGCTACTAGATTCTCTTCTTGTTTTCAGAGAGTCATTGTCTATCCCTTAAGTTGAAATGTTTTACCTGTGTTTTCCTTAGTATTTCAATGACTCAGATCTTACAATAAGATCTCTGACATATTTGAATAAATATGTTATTGTAGAGGATGAGAGATATGGATTTAGTTTTATTCATCTACATGTGAAACTCTACCTTTCTCAACATCATTTGTTCAAGAAGATATCTTTCTTCCAGTGTATATTTTGATACCTTTGTGAAAAAATAAATAGTTGTAATTAGGTGTGATTTTTTCTGAGTCATATATTCAATTTCATTCCTCTACATGTCTGTCTTTTGTACTAGTACCATAGAAAGTTTGTTACTATGGCTCTGTAGTATTACTTGAGATCTCGTATTAGGATACCTGTGGCAATGTTCATTCTACTTAAAATTGCTTTAGCTCTTTGTGATCTTTTGTGCTTCTACATGAATTTTATAGTTGTTTTAGTTCTATCAAACTTCTATTTGAATTCATAATGGAGATTTAAATAAGTCTATAGATTGCTTTTGGTAATGCATCCATTTTTATATTAATTCTACTAATCTATTAGCATAAGGAGTCTATCCTCTACTATCTTCTTTGATGTTTTAAAGTTTTAATTACAGAGGTTTATTTCTCAGATTTTTGAGAATATTGTGAATGGAATCATTGTTTTCTAGGTTATATCTAAGCAAAATGCTTACTGGAATATAAGAGTCTATTAGTCTTTGTGTTCTTATTTTGTACCCTGAGACTTTAGTAGAATTTGTGTTATATTTAAGCATTATTGGTAGGATTTCCAAAGTTATTTATGCAGGTTTATGTTATTGATAAATAGAGACCATTCAGTTCTATGATACATCTATAAAACTTGTAGGTGTATATCTGAATGACTCTACATCTTTATTCTGCAGAACTGTGTACATGTCCATATTTATTGCTGCACTACCTACAATGGGTAAGAACTAGAACTATCCTATGTATTGTTCCTAAATAATATCATAGTGTCCAAGGATTTCAGTGACTTGTTCTGTTTCTGTTTTTAAATATCAGATCAGTCTCTTAAGTCCTTTAAATACAAGAGTCTAAAGGGACCTTAATGAGAGATAAAGAGACAATATGGAATTCTGGATTGCCTTACCTCTCCTCATTCACCTCTTGATTTAAAGGATAGTTCCATAACTTAAAAACCTAATCATATCAGACATTCATAATGGAGACACATGATCCCAGAATAGAAAACATAACTTAGGAAGGACATATATGCATCTAGTTAACTAATGGTAAACAAAAGATTCCTAGGTCTTTGGAATGTTGGATCATGTTAGAGTTCATGTGGTTATAATCTGGCTTCTTAATAGATTAGTTTTTCATAAGCATCCTTGGTAGAATCAGCTTATACTTGCCTGTATGGATGTTCAAATTTCTTGATGTGCACTGTCTTTAGAGAGACTTATTTTAAGTCAGGAACACATGCTTACTCTTACTATTACAGAGTGCCTATTTTTTGCTTACCTGTGAAACTAGTCAATGAACTGGCTCAGTGCACTCAAGTGGTTATACTCATTATAAGCCCATTCTCCTCATGTACAATAATTTAAGTTTGGTTATTGAGAAGTTTAGTTAAATAGAAAATACATAGTGGATACTTCTGGAATATAAGTTGATATACTTTTGCCCAAATCATTGTCTGACCATCTTGTTACAAGTAGCTTCTCTTCCTTCTGATAATCTTATTCTAGGGCATGCTACTGTAAAAAAAAAAAAAAAGAGTCAACCTCAACACAAATAAGGGTTTCCTTAATCCAGGAAACACAATTTTATCCATAGAATCCAGCTCAGTATACAACCAACAACACAGACTTAGTAGAAACTCCCTTAATTGAATAATTAGATGTGTTGGTGATAATATATGCCTTTGATCTTATTGAAAGGATAAAATGAATGAGTGAATTCTCTTTTTTAAAGCCTGGCTCTTCTGGTCTCAGCAAGGTTTGCCTTCTGACTACTACTAGATCAGCAGCTTCCTTTGACAACATTTCACCAGCTACTGTATCACACAGGTTATCTCAGACAGTGAGAAATGATTTAGAGATAGTAAATTCTCTGCATCTTAAAATAATCTACTATAAGTCATGTGTATGAGCATAAAGATAGAGGAAGCTATGGATTTTTTCCTGGCAATAATTTTGAATTTGAGTTGGTACACAGCAAGACCCCTCTGTTCTCCCTGCTATAAAAAAAAAAATAAAATCAAAACCTTTCATATTGAATTTCAGTGAAGCTTGCAGCCAGCACTTGCTCCATTAATTTCCACATACAAGAACAATGTGGCTTGATTAGTTACCAGTGACAGAGTCAGTGGCTTTATAAATAGTATATTTAGAGGCTAGAGTGCACATGGATGGGCTCTTAACTATTGTAGTCCTCTTTCAAAACTCACTTTGTAGTGAGTTGGCTTGCCCCTTCAGCTCCAAGTGAACACAGACACATACAGGGTCATTAATTATTATTCCTATGTTCATGTAGCCTGAGGAGAAATTAGTGAACCCTTTCTAATCTCTTGGTGGTCCACTTTTACCAAAAAGGTTGTATCTTACTGTGAGCTAAGTTGGCCTTGCTTTGTCTGTAATAAAGTTGCACATATGCCCGGCATTAGCTCTCTGCTGATTCTGTGTATTTGGGAAAGTATATGAGCAGTGTCTTAGAAGGTGTAAGTCAGATCCAAATTGCTAAAACCAAGTTTGTGTGTATGACACTAATAATAGAAAAATATTCAAGATTTTATTACTTACCCACAATTACTTTGCCTGTTCATCACCTATTAATAACACTGGATTATCTTAATTTTATTTTTAAAAAGATACTTATATTGTTACTTGGAATGCCTGTGAATAATCAATGTGGGATATTTCAGATTTATATTTTTGGGAGTCACTGTCAGTGTGACAGTGGGGTGACTATACTCTCCTGTTGAATGATTTCACTGTCAGGCCTTGTGTTCAGTATTATTTTTTAAGTTAAATGTGAACAATGATGAATGGTGTGTGTGTGTGTGTGTGTGTGTGTGTGTGCATATGTGTGTGTTGCTTTCCTATCAGATAATGTTTAAAGAGCTTCATATAAATTAAGTTAATTAAGTCTTCCAAGAACCACTTAGAAAACACAAAGCCAGATGCCAAGCTAGTCAGGCTGGCTTCAGTCTTAGGCTCTGCTTTGCAGTGGCATGGGGGCTGCTGAGCCATCTGCTGTGGTCTTGAAACCAACTTCTCTCAGAAGCTTAAGGCTCGGGGAGAAGACTTCTCAGTACACATATGAACTATGCCTCCCTGGTGCAGGTAGCTAGCTAGCTAGAATCTATTATTGCCTTGTGAAGACAATGAATGGTTTCTCTCCGTCTCTGTTATCTTCTCTATAAGCTTTTGATTTCCACTTGCTTCTGTATATACACGCATGAAACTTAGTAGGTAGGTGGACATGGAGGGATGGAGATAGGATTCTCCTGCCCAAAGAGGAATTCCAAAAGGAGAACCCACTAATATGCCAAAAGGTACTGAAAGGAACATCATGAACACATGACTCGAGATGTCCTTAACATGCTTACATTGTCAGTGCTTTTCTGACATCCCTTGGAACTTCAGCTTATTCACTATCCATAGTGTTCATAAAGCCTACCTCTAAATAACTAACTGATATCAAAATCTAAAATACCTCTGTAACTCTGGCATGTCTCAAGGGCTTGGTAAATATCTTTGTGCTTTTCTTGTTCCACTGGGTTTTAAAAAGAAACATTGAGAGTGAGTTTCAAGGACTTTATAACAGATTGAAGTAGATGGAAACTAACAGAGAGACTCCCAATAGGACAATGTTCAGTGAGTGAGAGACTTTAGAACACTCAGTCCTAAAAGGGATGCCTTTATCAAATGTCTCCCTTCAGTGTTCAGAGAGCTATGTGGGAGAGGAAGTGGAAAGATAGTGAAGAGTCAGAGAGAGTGAATAACGCAAAGAAAACAGTGTCTCCCAGACACCACAGGACTAATACACATAGGAACTCAAGGATACTGTGGCGGCACTCACAGGACCTGCACTGGCTCAAGCCTGATAGGGTCCCAACCCTGAGAGAGACAAGTGGTAGACTCCCATCCCTAACAAAGAAACTGTAGCTGACCTCAACTTACAAAGGAAAAAATGCTTTCTTCCATGGAATCTTACTGGCTATAGTAATCACACTTAAGGATGGGCCCCCATGTCCAATAGTAAATGACCAACATAAAACAAACTCAATGCTATTTTTGAAGATTTTTTTTTTTGCCTCATATTGCTTTGGTTGGGCAATATTTTTGTCTTATTGGTCTTTTGTTTATTATATACTATGGTTTCCCTTTTTGTGGTTTATGCATTTTGTTTTTGGTGCATGTCCATGTCTTTGTGACTTGAGCTTTTTATTTTTTCTTCTGGTTTTCTTTGCGTGCCTGCTTGTTTTCCAAAGAGAGAAAAAGAAAGCTTTTGTGGAGTTAGGTGTCTATGAAGGTGGGGAGGACCTGGAGTACTAGGGGAAGGGAAAGCATGATCTTTTATGAAAAAAATCTCAATTAAAAACATATCCCAAGACTTCTATGGACTCTTGTATTACTCACTCCTCTCCTCATAAGTCTTTGGGTTTATTATTATTATTTATTAAAATTTTAATTGGGCCACTTGTTTCATGGTCTTGCAAACTTACTAAACTCTTGGTATGTCAGATGTACTAGAATCAACAGTCTCAGGGTTCCCATAAGGCATTGCTTCTTTGTTCAAATCTCATGTTCATGAACTCATTTTCTCTGTGTGGTGTTAACATGAGTCCTTTATACTTGTTTCTAAAGGAGGTGTGCTTTAGCCATTGCCATCTTGGTTCAATTCACTGTTTTTGTTTGCCACTTAAGTGATTGATTGCTGGTAAACCTACAACTAAGGAGGCTGTTGGAAATAGTTACAAAGGATGAAAATCATACCCTTGTTTGATAGTCCTGACCAGTAGATGAGCATAAAGACTGTAAGATTAGAAGTTTGGCTTTCTTTCTCCAATTTTCTAAGAAAGTTACTTTGCTTATAGATTAAAATCTCTTTAATTGCATTCTGACCACAGACTTTAATTGCATTTGGTCCATTAGAACAAGTCACCATATGTTTATGGTTAATACATTTGATACATATCTATTGACTGACACTGCTATTCATGAAGTAGAACACATAGATTTGTTTTTAAAGATTTATTTATTTATTTCATGTATGTGGGTACACTGTCACGGTCTTCAGACACGCCAGAAGAGGGCATTGGATCTCCATTATAGATGGTTGTGAGCTACTATATGATTGCTGGGAATTGATCTCAGGACCTGGAAGAGCAGTCAGTGCTCTTAACCACTGAGCCATCTCTCCAGCCCAAGAACAGATAGATTTTAATGTGTTTTATTTTGTTACTTGAGGATCAAGCATCTGCTCTTAGAATGGAATTCCCATATAATAACATGCATTTAATTTATTATATATCTATAAGACCTTACTGTATCCTGTTTTGGTTATAGGAGAACAGAAATTAAGACAAGCCAATTCTGAGTCTTGTTCAGAAGTATTTGTATTTTTATATATTAAACAAGATTTATTTTTATATTCATTTCTCAGTTTCAGCCAGTCCTGCATCCCATGGTAAAACATTGTGGGATAAGTATGTTTTTAAACTTGTACCTGTACTTATCAAGATATTGCTTCTCATTATTCCCCAAACAATGAAGTATAACAGCTATATTTACATAGTGTTCACATTGTATTGGGTATGATAACTTAAGGATGATTTAGAATTAATGGAAGGTGTACATAGGTCACATTCAGGTGCTTCTCTGGACCTTTTGTTAATGGAAGCCCTAAAGTGAACCCTCAGCCAACACTGGGAAATGACTGCAGAGTTTCTGCAACTATGACTATAGGTTTCAGAGACATCCTAATGACAAGAATTTATACACTTGAATCCAGGCAGGTGAAACAGGAAGGATAGTCTCTTAGTCCAGAATATTAAGATGTCTTGCTGGGCATGTAGCTCAGTGTTAGAAAATTTACCAAGTAGGCAAATTACCTTGGATTTGAGTCCCAGTACCTCAAGTAGAAAGCACAGAGTAACTGCTAATGAGACTCTTTCACACAAATTCATTTATCTCTGCTTAGTTACAGGCAAGAAAGTGTGAGAGCACACAGGTTCTAAAGTTAGTTTATATCCTTGTTTTAGTATGTGATAATTCAGACTGTACAAAACATGGTGAGGATATTACTTGGTCCTTTGGGTAGCATAAATTCTGAAGCTTAATTGACAAAATGATGAATTTCTTTTATACCTGTGCTCAGCCTTATTGACCTGTAAGCAAGGAAGGGCAGCTCATTAGAGGCATGTTTCTTTGTGTTCGTCTTTGAGTTCATTACCAGAACCTTCTTTGATATTTACATAATACTGTAGATATTAAGCATTTTATGATGCCAACTTCTAACAACCATTCGTTAATGTGCAATGTATGCAAATCCTTCTGATGCTTGCTTCTCATGGCTTCAAGAGGGCTTGGATTGCAGCTTTAGACCACTGCAGCTGAGAGCATGATGAATGTAAGGTGAAACAGAATATGGTGTGAGGGTGTAAGGTGGATATCATGCATCTACGTAAAGATAAAGACATTAAGACTCCACACAAGTGCTGTTTCCATTAATGGAAAAATGATGACCACTCAACATTTTACCCGTAACCAATAGGCTTGTTAAAATTCCATTGATTCCCTTGTTCATTGGATTAGCACCAGCTGTCTACTTGAGCTGGGTTTTGCAGTGCTTCTGGCACCCATCTCAAGTACACAGACAGTAACAGAAACATCTTGTATTCTTCTTTTCTCTGGTGTGTGAATGAGAGGTGAGCACTGGCTGAAAGAAAGCATGCTGGGTATCTGAGATTTCTAACGATCATGGGCAGCCACATGGGCATCTCCCTTTTACTTACACTTTTTTGAATATGCAATTTTACTTGTATACCAACATTTTCTATTGATTTTCATCAACATTTCTAGCTGTTTAAAGTATTTTTAAACATTTGCCATCCAATATCCTTTCTGTCTAGGAGATATGGTATACATTCTAAATTTACCTAAGATCTCAAAAGCAATTGAGGCAGAAGTTTCTCTGCCTTATGTTTCTATTCTTCTGCTATATGACATATTTCATTCATTCATTCATTCATTCATTCATTTATTCAACAAGTATTGACTGAGGAGGTCATTATAATCGTTATCATCATAAGGATGCATGAGTGAGATTAGTTACATAACAATAGCAGACACAGCCACTGTCCCAGTGGAACACCCAACCTACCGCCTTGAATGTGTTTGTGCAAGCAGCCAATACCACAAAGAAGACACTGCAGTTCCATTTACTGACACAATTTTCTTTTCTTTTCTTTTCTTTTCTTTTCTTTTCTTTTCTTTTCTTTTCTTTTTCTTTTTAACAGACTTAATTCATTTATTTTTCTTGCATAAAAATTTTTATGTGGTAATCACAACTGGAGCCTGGGTCCTCTGAACAGAGACTCTAGTGTGGGTTTTCACAAGATGATCAGTGAATTCCTGATAAGGAGACTTGGTGAGCACAGTATCTTTCCAGAGGTCGGGGGTCAGGTAGCTGTAGGTCTTGGAGATGGCATCAAAGGTGGCCTTGGCAAAGTTACTCAGGGTGGCAGTGCAGCCTCTGGCTGAAGTGTAGCAGTCATCTATACCAGCCATCATCAGGAGCTTCTTGGGCACAGGAGCAGAGGCAATGTCATTGCCTGTGGGTGCAGGGATGGGATGAGATGCACCAGCACAGAACCACAGTGGCCTGTCACTTTGCATGGAACAGTGTGGGGCTTGTGAATCTTTTTTCCCCAGTATCCTCTCTGCACAGGGACAATGGAAAGCTTGGCCAAGATGATGGAACCTCAGATGGCAGTAGCAACCTCTCTGGAGCACTTAACACCAAGACCAATGTTGTCATTGTAGTCCCCAATAGCGATGAAAGCCTATCTAGATAGATCTGCTGCAACCAGAAGAGACCATCTAAATACTACCAGATCCAGTTTCCACTGTGTTGGTGGTCACTGTGCCTGTCAAACCCATTAGCAGGTGGAACTGCTGTAGAAGTGCTTATCATGATTTCTACTGTCATTTCTGTGACCCTCTGATTTCCCCACTGGCATGTACATGTCCGTTGAATGCTGACAGGGCATTTTCCATAGCTATGTCAGTCCTAAACACGGAGCACACAGCCTTGTTTCAGGACTGCAGCCATAGACATTTTTGTTTTCTAGCATAATGAAAAGGCTTGGTTAGAGAATATTATGTTTGGTTTCAATGTCAACTTGCTACAAAATAGAACCACCTGCAGAGGGACTCTTATGAGAAAAATGGTCCTGATTGCTTTCATTGATGTGAGAAGACTCTCTGTGATTGTGATTGGCACTCTCTGGTAGCAGCTCAGAGAACCAAAAAGAGTACTCCAGAAGGAAGTGCATATATCCTTTCCTAGCCAGGCTTTCCCTCTTCTTGCCCAGATGATTGCCTTGTGGTTACTGCTGTTGCTGCTGCTGCTGCTGCTGCTGCTGCTGCTGCTGCTGCTGCTGATGATGATGATGATGATGATGATGATGATGATGTCAACGATGACGATGATGATGATTCCTCTGATCTCAGCAAAACCAGCATTTCTAAGCTTTCATTGTGATAGGGAGCCATGGCTTCCCAGGAATCTTCTAGGGTCCTGGTGCCAACTTACGAGTACTGAGGGAGTAGACTCTGCTTTGTGAACTGAGAAACTGCTGGTTGCCTGTCTGGCTCCTCTTACTGAGAAATCATTATTTTGGGACTACTCTAACTGTTGAGCCACCAAACCTCAAGGGTCTAGTAACTCCCAGGTTCTCTGAGTCTCCAGTACAATTTGGCTATTGTTATTTTTGTAAAGCTCTCTTAATAACTTAATGAACAGGCTTATGTCCTTTGCTCTGCTGCTCTACACAATTGACTAAAACAGAGGATTTACAGGTCCTCCCTCTGCAGTAACTGCTCAGAATGAGTGAGATCTGTGATTGCCACAAGGTCTCCTAAGGATCTTAATTTTCAATCTGGAATCCTTCTAGGACTTTGGGTGAAGCTCATCCACCATTGGGAATGCTATACATTGTAGAAAGGAGGGAGGGAGGGAGAGAGGGAGGGAGGGAGGGAGGGAGAGAGGGAGAGAGAGAGAGAGAGAGAGAGAGATTCTCTTATAAAAGTAAATGGGGTTTGTGGGTTCATAGCATTCTTGATCAGAGTGATGAAGTGCAGATGTTCCTCATTTGTGTATACTCAGTGATTCCTAGCCTTGTGGCAATAACATGTCACAACCTTAGATACTGATTAGATACTTACAGGGCTCAGAAATTCAGCAGGAGGTGAGTGCTCCTAAAGGCCGGGAGTGTTTGGATAACACACAGATGTCACCGGATTATTCTTCCTTCTGAAGGGAAAGCCATGTGGTTGGCGAATGTTTTCATTTGCCTAGGATTCATGGAACTGGCAGAACTCTTTGGTCACCACCCAGGTTTATGTTGGCGTGGATCAAGTGGTGCCATTCCTATGGAAAACAATTCTATCCTTAGTAGATTCAGGAACATGGCCTGATAATGTGACCTACATAAAACCACTTGCTCTCCTGGCAGAGTCCATAGGGATAAGTGGAGGAAAGCAGGGGCAAGCGAATCCCTCTTTCAGGCGAGGTATCATGCCATTTGTCCTTCACCTATCATCTCCCCCAGTCCACAGACTTCTATGACATAACCAAAGAAATCAGTCAGGAAGACACTGGCTGTTTATTCGTGATCAAACAGCTAGTGAGGTTAGAGCTGGAAACCTACACTGAGGGGTTCAAATGTTAAATAAAGTTCACTGTCCTATATGACACAGCTGGACACCTGAGTGTCTATCAGTGAACAGTGTCTGTGTAAATACACTTGTGAAATGTCAAAGTACCATGACGAGAACATACTGACTCTTGTGTTTCTAGGAGAGAGTGATGACCTCATTTCAGACATTTACATGAACTTCAACCCGGGGTTACCCTGAGACACATGGCTAGCTTATTCTTCGATGCCATGTGGAATATCAGTTGTCCAGCAGGCAAATACCAAACGTCATTCCATTCCTTTCTCTTGTTTCTTGTGAAAAGCCATGGTGCAATCTTTTTTTTTTTCTTCTTAGCTTTGATTCTAAAGGGTAAGGCATATTGTAAGAGCATAAGAGACACTGAGGGCTTTGGGTAAGGTATGTTGTAGAATCATTAGAGGAGCTGAGAGATGTCTGGCCTTTGACTTGCCATCACCCCAGCCTATAGTGACATGCCATTGCAGGTACGTGAGCTTTCTAAATGTATTACTGATAGTGATGGGCATGATGAATTCTTGTGTCTGCCTGCAATAAAACATGTGGATCATAATTTCCGTAAGTCTGTGTTGGGAATGAACTTCTTTAGCGTATGTTTTTGTTTTGAATTAGAGGTCTCTGAGAACATTAGTGGGGGAAGGTTAGCTTTTTAGAAAAAGGTAAGAAATGTAACAGTAAAAAGAAGCTTTCATGGTGACCTTCCTAATAGAAATCTGATACCAGAGTGATTCAACTTGCCACCACTTCAGATAAATGTCATTATACAGGCTTCCTTCTCACCTTATCTCCCTTGATTTCCAGTCCTCCCTGCCTGATTATTTGGTTTCTGGCTCTCTGGCAGGCCTTCCTAGGCAAGACCCTATCAGGATCCACCTTAGCATTTCTGCTTCTGTGCTATTGTAGCACTTGTACTCATTGGGAAGCCCTGCTCCGACTCCCAGTGAGTAGCATCCTCCCAGTGGTATGGCCATTTTACAGAGCAGCTATGCTTTCTTGCCAGTCATTTTAAAATTCACATTCTTTCCATTTGACTGCATGCAACCCTACATCAGTTCTTTGTAGAACTGCAATGGTTTTCCTCAGGAACCCTCCACAATGCCTATTACTAAAGCTGATCAATATTTATTTTCTGCAGTATTTTCTGATACTGGGTAACCGCTCTATCTCCTTTCTTCTCTCTAAACTCGGGATTGCTGCCAGCCGGTTCATAGCTGTATATTCTGTGAACACTGCCCATGAGAAGAAAATAGTATCAAAAAGTAACTTAGTCTCACAAAGAGTCTGCATGGACTGAAGACTCAGTCTCAAAACTAGAAGATTCGGAGAAGGTACCACACAGTGTGTTGATAGAGAAGGAAAAAGGAAAGGCAACGCTTTCAATCCAGACTGTTGATTAAAAGACATCTTTTCCTTCTCAAACTGCCAAGGGCTATTACTAAATATTTGATGGTGTCTAGAGAATAACATTTGTACTAGGGAACAGATTTAAGAGTTTCTCTAAGAAAATGCCTTTTAATTTCCTGTGGTTACTATCAGTTTAAAAATTAGATACTGTTCTTGTAAGGGTGGTGGGAATATTCTGTGAGCCCTGACTTGTGAAAAGATGGTTTGTCCTGAAATATTTGAAAATTTAGAAATCAAAATGTGATAGGTCACTTATTTTTTTTAATATAACCAGAAGCCTCAAACTCACACGATTAAAAAAACAAATTCTTTACTGTTGTTTATATTCTTTTATTTGTAAATCAAATTGTAGAAGGCAAAAAGGAGCACATTAACTGTGAATGAAAGTATCACAGAATGCACCAAGCATCATGAAACTATGAAAATAGAAGATACTAGCTACACAGTCACTCCATTTTATCACAGTTATAACTTTTGGGACCCTTATAGTATCATTCTTACATTCTAGCAGATTTTGAAGAACACCCAATTTTGTGAATCAATTCCTTTCTCACTTCAACACTTAGAAGTAGCTCACTCCAGTAAAACCATGCCTAAGAAGATGGTATCTAAAAGTATCTAAAAGCTCCACAGGGGTATTTTTAGATATGATAAGGATAGTCCTATCTCTATAGGATCCCTTTTATTTATGTTGTGAGCATGATTGCATAGAGGACATCCTGGTATATAGGGTTACAAGGTTGAGATGACCATGCCGAAGCCATTCTTGATTTGCCTTGTCATCTGAACCCTAAATAGGTATGATTATGAATAATCAACTCTAAGGCATCTAGTGGTGCTGTAGCAATGTCAGGGGCCAGGCAAAAGTCACAGACACCTGTGGGTGATATTTGTAACTGGAAATGATTAGCATTCTGAAAACAGAGACTTATGACAACACAAAAACTTTTTTGTAAAACAAAATAGTTCTATAGAGCAGAATTAGATCAAGGGAAGGTTGTGTAGTGGACATTTGCTTGTGAAAATATAAATCTGTAGCTAATGATGGCTGTGAACTAGCTTTCCAATCTATTACATGTGCCATTTAACCAGACAACATATGCCCATTATTTTTTTTTAGCATGAAAAGCAATTGCCATATGTTCAATAGTTATTGAGTTGTAACTAGCAGGTGTGCCTTTGCATAATAATAATGATGACAATAATATCTTCAGCTTCAATTCTCTTTCTATAATAAAGGGTGAAGGGGTAACAATGGTTATTGGGCCTTTGAATTTTGTAAACACAGCTCATCTAGGTAATTTATAGCAAAGACTGATTTCAGCAGTTAAGGTTATACTTTATTTCTCGTCTTTCAGAAAATTATCTCAGAATTACATTTTTCCCACCTATATTAACTCAATGAGATTTCAATTCACATTTGGTAGAATTTTACATGACTGGGGTGAGTCCTCAAAATCTTTCAAAAACATTTTTACATATTAGAATGCTCTGGCTGAAAGGTGGGAACAAGGCTTTGGTATCTACTTTCCTTTAGAAAGGTGAGATTGGGACATGCCTAAGTGACTGTCTTCCAAAAAAAAAAAAAAAAAAAAAAAAAAAGAGCATGGTAGAATTTTCTCCAGTATTACTGTCAGCCTCGGTGATATTAAACTATCCTTACTAATAATGTGCTAAGAATGTATTGTTGTCAATATTATTGTTTTGGAAAATAGAGTCTATCCAGAGATCAAGGGCCAGAAGAGGAAGACAAGAATTGAGAAAATAAGGTCTGTGTTAGGAAGAAAACATTGAAACCCAGCACTAGTTTTGGTCTGGCATATGGTGCCCTCATCATTAGCCCAGTAAGTCCTAAGGATGGTGTCCTTTTAGAAGGAGATAGATGTTAAACTAATTTAGGTAAAGTGTCATGTTGGCATGACACAGAGCAATATGTGTAATTAGTGTCAAGTTCTCTCTATAAGGTGACAAGGTGACAACATATGTTACAGTGAAAGAAGATTTCAGAATTGATTAGTGGTTTCCTTGAATTGTTAGACAAACAAACCAACCTTACTTCCTAGGTTGGATTTAAACTCTGTGGAAGGATCGGGGCAAGGTATGGTAGTGGGGTAGGTGAAAGGCGCTGTAGAGAATTTTGAAAGAGGAAGAAGCAGAGGAGGGTGAGGATGGGAAGGCAGGGAGAGCAAGAGAACAAGAAAAGGTTCTTACAATTCTTCCAGGGAAAGCTACTTTGCATATTCTTATGTGCCATCATGTTGGTCTAAGTGTTGTCATTTTGAGCCAGGTTCCCTTGAATGGAAACAGTGGGAGGAACACCAGCGTGGATTCAAGCACAGTTTGACAGTTCACCTTGTCATCTATATAAGGAGAGTGAGGCATCTGTGTTGTTCCATCAGAATGTGAGGCAGGTTGGCATGGCCTTACCAGGCATGGTAATTCCAAGCAAAGTAGAAGCCATGTGATCAACAGTGCTCTGTCCAAGTGTACCTGTGTTTCATTGACTTCTTGGGTTTAGCTTGTAAACATCCTTGAAGGTTTGCTAAGAAGAAAAGAAAGGCTGGAAAATGTTAATTTCTTAAAATACATATTTTCAATGGCCAATGTAATTAGAACAGACAGAGATGTAATTCATCTGTGTTTGTAAAGAGTGCAATTTGGGGCCCCAGGTAAGAAAATAGTTTTTCATTTATTTGCATAAATATTTTCTATTAAGTCAAATAAAATATCCTATTATTTCTTTCCAATTCTATATATCTCTAAAATTCAGTTTGGGTAATTACAATAAAAAAGGGAAGGTGTGAGAGAATTTAGTCCAATAGATGGTCGTGCTCTGTTCAGCTGACACTATGTCGTGACAGAGTTTCTAATACTCAGCTTTTGTTTTTGATATTTGTACTTTTTATTGCAGACCATTTGCTATGAGACAAAACATTATTGGCTTTGAGCTCAAATTGATTTACGTGGCTTGATGATATACCTAAACACATGTTTTAGCCCAGCCATGACTTATTTTAATGACTTTCTCATATAATTCGGTTTTGGAAATTGATCTGCCCTTTAAAAGTAATGTCAGCATTTGAAGTAATTTTACTTGTTCCTTGTTTCTGTCATACCCACATCATCTTTGGAGAATGCCTTCAAACATACAACTTTTATAAATGCAAGAAGTGCTGCGTATTGCCTAGAAATGGGAACCTGGGCAACGAGAACATGAATGAGGCTTGGGGTGAGGCTGAACACAAGAAGCAAATTAAGGGCATCAAACAATTTATAATCTAGGTATCATGAGCAAAATTTACATGAGTTTAGGCAGTATACGGTCCCAAGGAAGAGCCATGCTTGGAAACATCATCTGAATAATAATAATAGATGATGGGTAAGCTGCGGTAAACCCATTCATTCCTACTGTCTTTCTTTTTTATTAAAACAACCCTGCAGGCTGTATTTATACACTTATATGTTTATATATACACACATGCATGCATGCATACATACATGCATAAATAACCCCTATATCCTCCCCCTCACCCTGCTCACTAACCCACCCTCTCCTGATTCCTGGCCCTGGCATTCTCCTACATTGGGACATAGAACCTTTACAGGACCAAGGGCCTCTCCTCCCATTGATGACCGACTAGGCCATCCTCTGCTACATATACTTCTGGAGCCATGAATCTCACCATGTGCACTGTTTGGTTGTTAGTTTAGTCCCTGGGAGCTCTGAGGGTACTAGTTAGTTCATATTGTTGTTTGTCCTAAGGGGCTGCACACCCTTCAGCTCCTTGGGTCCTTCTCTAGCTCCTTCATTGGGGATCCTGTGCTCAGTCCAATGGATGGCTGTGAGCATCTACTTCTGTATTAGTCAGGCACTGGCAGAGCCACTCAGGAGACAGCTATATCAGGCTCTTGTCAGCTAGTACTTGCTAGCACTCACAATAGTGTCTGGGCTTGGTGACTGAATATGGGAAGGATTCCCAGGTAAACCAGTCTCTGGATTGTCCTTCCTTCAGCCTCTGCCCCACACTTTGTCTCTGCAACTCCTTCCATGAGTATTTTGTTCCCCCTTCTAAGAAGGATTGAAGTATCCACACTTTGGTCTTCCTTCTCTTGTTTTGTTTACGTGGAGTCTGCTCACATGGTTTGCTCTCAGAAATCTCACACAGCTCCATTTAAGAACCATGTTTCAACATCTGTGTTATGTTTTGTTTTGTTTGTATTTCTCATCTTTTAAAAAGTATTTAAATTAAAATATAATTACATCATTCCTTTCCTCTATCCAACCTCCCCATGTCAGTCCCTCCCTCTCTCTCAAATATGTCCTTTTACTCTTGTTACTGTTGTATATATGTATTTATGCATGTATGTATGCATGCATGCATGTGTGTATATATAAACATATAAGTGTATAAATACAGCCTGCTGGGTTGTTTTAATGTTGCATTTGTATATAATTTCAGGGATAACCACTTAGTATCAGACAAACAATTTGGGGGCTCATCCCTGGGAAAATTAATTTTCCCTCTGTTAGGAGTCCTTAGTTCCCTGCCATTCTTACTCTAAAGATGACATCCTGTGAAATTTCTCCCCTTTTATGTTGACATGTCTATTGAAATTGCCATTATTCAAGTATTATTCAGGCATTCAAAATTGTTATGGTACTATGAATGTAAGTTTTCTGTCATTTCTAGGAGACACAATCTCACAGCAGAGTTCCTGGTCCTCTGGCTCTTAAAAATATTTCCAACTTCTCATTCTTGATGATCTCTGAACCTTATATACAAGAAGGGTTTGCAGCCCCTTAGGACCAACATCAATTACTAACTAGTACCCTCAGAGCTCTCAGGGACCCAACCACCAGTCAAGGACTATACAGGGTGGGACTGAATGTTCTGACAGCATGTGTATAGTAGAGGATCGCAAATTCAATCATCAATAGGAGGAAAGGACCTCGGCCTTGTGAAGGTTTTGTACCCCAGTGTAGGGGAATGCCAGGGCCAATAAATGGGAGAGGGTGGGGTGGCAGGCATGGGGAGGGGGGAGGCAACAGGGGTTTGCTCTTGTTGTTTTTGTTTGTTTGTTTGTTTTTTGGAGGGGAACCTGGGAAAGGGAAAATTTACATGTAAATAAAGAAAATATCTAATTTAAAAAAATTAATTATGTTGTAGATATATCCATTGGGGATTGGCATATTGATGGCCTGAGACATATCAAGGAAGCAGAAACTAACTGGAGAAACATTCTGAGAATCCTGAAAGAGATCTTAGTATGGAGAAAAGAAAACACTAAAAATATCTATTTTATTCTTTTTGGTAATGTGTCTATCTCATCCTAGTCAATACAACTTTGTTCTATATAAAATTCTTTTATATACTATTGTAGATTTTCTCATTTCCAGACAAGCAGAGTGCAGGCTAATGCTTTCCTGTAACCAACGACTGTTCAGTTTTATAAGACCCTGGCTATGTTGGCTTCTCTTTCTGGACTTCACAATGTGAGGAACTGTATTAAAGGATTGCAGCATTGGGAAGGCTGAGAACTGCTGATGGGAGTCTCCTCAGAATCCTTCCTGACCAAGAAGATCCACCTGGTCAAAATATCATACCTATAAAGTACAGACAGGTTATGATCTTTATGAAAGTAGGGGGAGGGAGACTTGTTTAACTGAGTAGCAACTAAACAACAGTATCATCAGCAAGATACTCATATCAGAGGAAGAAAGTCACAATGGTAAACTTTTATATTCTGATGTCACACATGAAAGAGCCACACTTTCAATCTGGTTCTCATGTTGATCAGAAAACACACACACACACACACACACACACACACACACACACACACAATCACCCCCAAAACCCACTTGTGAACTGCTTTCTATTTTCTAAATGTGGTCTCCTCTTAGGCACAGTTGGAGTCACCCAGTGGCTGTTTAACTCATCTTCAGAATCAAACTCTTCTTATTTCCATTGAAACTACCAGTTTCTATTCTCCTTTTTAATTCTGACAGGCAAATAAATGTGTGTGTGTGTGTGTGTGTGTGTGTGTGTGTGTGTGTGTGTGTGTTTGCGTGTTGTGTAGAAGCATTTCCCACTCCAAGCTTGGTGTTAATTGGATTGACCAGTAAGGCAGTTTCATGTTTAAATTTGGGTGACAAGAGAATGGCAGGACCAGAACCAGAAAATAGAACTTTAAGAACACTTACTGATCTGGCAGCACACACATCCCATAGACTGAAACTCTAGCTCCACAGGATCTGATGCTCTCTTCTAGGCTTTGTGGGCATGTGCGGTACACATGCAAACAAGTGGGAAAATATACATACATATAAAATAAAAACAGTAGATCTGTTTAAGAAATAAGCTTGCACTTTGTGATATTTGAAAATGAGAGGAGTACAAGTTGTGTGCTTTCACTGGAATATTTTGAGCAAGGAAATAGAAGCAGAAACTAAGGGCTGATTAGAAGCCTTGGGGCTCTTTATTTCCTCATATTAGAGTGAAACATGACAGCTCTCTCATAATAGGCTGCAAATACAAGTTGATTAGGGTCTTTCTATTGTCTGAACATAGAGTAATTTCTTGAAGGATGTTAATACGGTTCCTGGTTATCATTTCCAGTAAAAGTTGAAGCGATAGTATTGCTCTTGCCTCTAGATGAGAAGATACTTCATAAATTGCAGTACTCTGCAGATGCACGGGAAAGTGGCTTTTAAAATGTTCCGTTTTCCATTTATAAAGTGAAATGATTTTTTAAAGTATAGGATAAGTGAGTTTTTATGTTTCATTTTTAGTTATTGAATTGCCTACATAATTCATTTCAGGAGGACACTTCCTCCTCAAAGTTAGAAAAAACAGTTGTTCAATCTTACAGTCCCTTTGAGATTATTATTATTATTACTATTTTAAGTCTATGACTTTTGGAATGTCAGGTTTTAGAGGCGGAGGCTGACATTTGAATGCATCTCCAGTGTGTGAATGTTCTAGCCTTTCAGCTCCTCTTTTCTCTTTATCTTTGGGAGCCAGGACAGAAATCATCTTAATAGGAGAGTTCTTTCCTGCATTGTTTCTTTGTAGTCAACTCAGCATTGCCTGTGGTGTGTGAGATTGCTGCCTGTCTAACTGTGGAAAGTCACAAAATTGAAAACATACTACGGAGCATCTGTGTCTCTCTCCTATTAACCTTGGGAAAGGTGACAGGAAATAGGTTTAAGGGCTTCGCCTGACAAGCAACTATCTTGATTTACGCATTTCAATTTGTTTTCATTTTTTCTTCCAAAATAACAATTTGTTCCTTTAAAATCCTTTGATGGATTTATGCCACCATCGTTTCAATCTTAGTTATTTCTGTATGTAAATTGTTTAGTTTGCATATTTATACTCATATATACTGGCATCCCATAAAGCTTTATGATATAGGATGGCCCCTTGCACATGACTCTTTGTATAATTTGGGAGAAATACAAACTAATGACACCAATTTAGATTCCTCAATTTGAAATGAAATGTTCATATACTGCCAAATATTATAATGTCAGAAGAATATTTTGTATAAGTTGGATACAAAAATTTGCAAATTTTCCTCATTAGTTACTTTGGGAAATGTCTGTTTTTCAATTCTGGCTTAGGAATTATATTAACCAAAATGAAATAGAAGATGTTCAATTTTATTTTACTTTATTTTTATATTTTTGAAGATGTTAAACCACAGGATGTGTTTTGAGAAACATCTTTGCTTTATTCTTTTATTTTAATTTATTTATTTGCATTCCAAAAGTTAATCCCCTTTCCAGTTCTCCCTCCCTGAGTTCTTTACTCCCTCCCCCCACCTCTGAGAGGGTGTTCCCCTACCTGGTCACCCACCCCCACTTCACCCCCAGCAGTATCATTTTTCCTTGGGACATCCTCTCCTACTGAGGCCATAAAGGCAATCTGCTGCTATATATATGCCCGGATCCAAGAACCAACCTATGGTTCTGGTTTTTGGCTTAGTCTCTGGGAGCTCTGAGGAGTAAGTTGACACTGTTATTCTTCCTATGGATGCCAAGATAGGCTGGTCACTGGGTGGCCTTTCTTTTAGTCTCTGCTCCATTTTTGTCCCTGTACTTTCTTTAGATGGGAACAATTCTGTGCTAAATATTTGGAAGATTGGTAGGTGGCCCCCTGCCTCAACTGGGGGCCCTTTTCTATGTACTGGAGGTGGTCTCTTCCAGTTCCATTTCTCTACTGTTGGGCATTTCAGCTAATGTAATTCCCATTGAGTCCTGGTAGCCTCTCACATCCCATGACCCTGGAACTTTCTAAAGGTTCCTCCTGTCCCTTCCCCCTAAACCCCACTCCTACATATTTAGATTCATTTTCCTGGCCCTCTGGATATCCCTCCTATCTCCTCCCATACCTGATCTTGCACCTCCATTTCCTCTCCCCCTCCCTACTCCCACCCAGTTTCCTCCCTCCCTCTGCCTCCTAGGATTATTTTGTTCCCTTTCTAAGTGACTTTCAGGTATTCACACTTAGGCATTCCTACAGTCTATGAGTTGTATCATGAGTGTTCTAAACTTTTTTGGCTATCAGTGAGTACATACCATGTATGTCCTTTTGGGGCATATCCTCAGGATGATATTTTCTTCCATTTGCCTGAAAAATTCATGATGTCCTCATTTTTAATAGCTGAATAGTGTAAATTGTGTGAATGAACCACACTTTCTGTATCTATTCTTCTGTCAAGGGACATCTGGGTTGTTCCCAGCTTCTGGCTATTACAACAAGGCTGCTATAAACATAGTGGAGCACATGACCTTGTGGTATAGTGGAACATCTTTTGGGTATATTCCCAGGAGTGGTATAGCTGGTCTTCAGGTAGAACTACTTCCAATTTTCTGAGGAACCAGCTGATTGATTTCCAGAGTGTTTGTTTCAGTTTGAAATCCCACCAGCAATGGAGGAATGTTCCTTTTTCTCTACATACTCACCAGAAACAAAAGAATATACCTTCTTCTCAGCACCTCA
This sequence comes from Montemys delectorum, assembly GCA_019843815.1. NCBI lineage: Eukaryota > Metazoa > Chordata > Mammalia > Rodentia > Muridae > Montemys > Montemys delectorum. The sequence continues at coordinate 28,415 of JADRCD010207379.1, forward strand.
TGGTACCTTCTCCAAAACTGACTGTGTATAATCAGTCGTAGAACAAGCCTCAACATATACCAGAAGACTCAAATACTCCCATGCATCCTATCAGATCACCACAGATTAAGGTTAGACTTCAATAACAACAAAAACAAGAGAAAGCCCACAGACTCATGAAAACTGAACAAATAACTTGCTCAGGGAAGAAATAAAGAGAGAAATTAAAGATTTTCTAGAATTCAATCAAAATGATGGCACAGCATACCCAAACTTACAGTACACAATGAAAGCAGTGCTAAGAGGAAAATTTATAGTACTGAGTGCCCTGACAAAGAAATTGGAGTGATCTTACACTAGCAACTTAAAAGCACACCTGAAAAAGAAGCAAACATATCCCAGAGTAGTTGACGAATAATCAAACTCAGGGTGGAAATGAACCAATTAGAAACAAAGAATCAACAAAACCAAGAGCTGATTCTTTGAGAAAATCAACAAGATAGATAAGCCCTTAGCCAAATTAACTGAAGGGAACAGATACAGGATCCAAATTAACAAAAGCAGAAATGAAAAGGGAGACATAATAAAAGAAACTGAGGAAATTAAAAAAAAATCATCAGATCTTACTACAAAAGCCTATACTCAAGAAAACTGGAAAATATAGATAAAATGGATTATTTTCTAGACAGATCACACATACCAAAGTTAAATCAAGAGCAAGAAAACTATCTAAACAGTCTCATATCCCCTAAGGAAGTAGAAGCAAGCATTAAAAACCTCTCAACAAAAACACCCCAGGGCCTGATGGTTTTAGTGCAGAATTCTACCAGACCTTCAATGAAGAGCTAGGGTCAATACTCCTCAAACTATTCCACAAAATAGACACAGACAGAAGAGTACTTAATGCATTCTAAGACTTACAGCCACAGGTGCTCTGATACCTACACAGTACAAAAACCCAGCAAAGAAAGAGAACTTCAAACCAATTTCTCTTATAAATATTGATGCAAAATTACTCAATAAAATTCTCATAAACTGAATCCAAGAAACCTCAAAACTATCATTCACCACAATCAAGTAAGCTTCATTCCAGGGATGCAGGGATGGTTCAATATATGAAATTCCATCAATGTAATCCCCTATATAAACAAATTCAAAGAAAAAAATCACATTATCATCTTATTAGATGCTGAAAAAGCCTTTGACAAAATACAAGATCCCTTCATGATGAAAGTCTTAGAGAGATCAAGAATTCAAGGCCCTTACCTAAACCCAACAAAAGCAATATACAGCAAACCAACAGCCAATGTCAAATTAAAGGGAGAGAAACTTGAATCAATTCCACTAAAATCAGGGACAACAACACAAGGTTGTCCACTCTCTCTATATATATTCAATATAGTACTTGAAGTTCTAGCTAGTGAAATAAGACAACAAAAGGAGATCAAATAGATACAAATTGGAAAGGAAGAAGTCAAGATATCACTATTTGTGGATGACATGATAGTGTACATAAATGTCCCCAAAAATTCTAGCAGAGAACTTCTACAGTTGATAAACAACTTCAGCAAAGTGGCTGAATAAAGAATTAACTCAGACAAATCAGCAGCCTTCCTTTATATAGATGATAAACAGGCTGAAAAAGAAAATAGGGAAACAACACCCTTCACAATAGTCACATCTTGATGTACCTCTAACCAAATAAGATCTGTATGTCAAGAACTTCAAGTCTCTGAAGAAAAACATCGAAGAAGACCTCAGAAGATGGAAAGATCTCCCATGCTCATGGATTAGTAGGATTAATAGTAAAATAGCCGTCCTACCAAAACAACTTATAGACTCAATGCAATCCGTATTAAAACTCCAAAACAATTCTTCCCAGACGCGGAAAGAGTAATTTTCAACTTCAGATGAAAAAAACAAACAAACAAAAAACAGGATAGTGGAAACAATTCTAAACAATAAAAGAACTGGGAGAATCACCATCCCCGACCTCAAGCTGTACTACAGAGCAATACTGGTAACAACTGCATGGTATTGGTATAGAGACAGACAGGTCAATCAGTGGAATAAAACTGAAGACCCAGAAATAAACCCACATACCTATGGACACTTGACCTTTGACAAAGGAGCCAAAGCCATACAATGAAAAAAAAAAAAATGAAATCATCTTCAACAAATGGTGCTAGTCTAATTGGTGGTCTGCATGTAGAAGAATGCAAATTGATCCTATCTGTGTCCTTGTACAAAGTCCAAGTGCAAGTAGACAAAGGACTTCTGCATAAAACCATATACACCGAATCTAATAGAAGAGAAAGTGAGAAACAGTCTCAAACACATTGGCACAGGAGGAAATTTCCTGAACAGAACACCAGTGGCTCAGGCTCCAAGATCAACAATTGACAAATAGGACCACATGAAGCTGAAAAGCTTCTATAAGTTAAAGGACACTGATAATAGGACACAATGGCAACCTAGAGATTGGGAAATGATGTTCACTAACCCTACATCCAATAGAGGGCTAATATACAAATTATTCAAAGAACTCAAGAAGTTAGACTCCAAAAAACAAATAACCCAATTTAAAAATGGGGTACAGAGCTATACAGAGAATTCTCAACCGAGGAATTTTGAGTGACTGAGAAGCACTTAAAGAAATGTTCAACATCCTTAATCATCAGAGAAATGCAAATCAAAATGATTCTGAAATTCAAACTTATACCAGTCATAATTGCTAAGATGTTCAATTTTAATTCAGGACAGTTTAGCAATTGGAGAATTACTAGATGGCTTCTACATATTCATGCCTGATATTATTAATAAAATAAATATATCATTAAAGATATATCATAAAAGAATTTAATCAATTACATGAGACCAACATTGCTTTTGAACTTTGTAAATATAATTGCTTTAGGAGATTTCAAAAATGACTATTTTCTTTAGAGTCTAATACTAATTCTCTCATAGCCAATGTGACAATGTGTTGGGGATAATAAATTTATTACATCAGCCATCAATGCATATGTTCATTTATAAACATGCACACACACTTATACACACACACTTACACACACACACTTACACACACACACACACACACACACACACACACACACACACAGACATTTGTTTGTTTACAAGTTCAAAGAATTTCAAATTCACTCCTACAGATTGATAGCAGGAGGTCTGTTTTTAGGAACTAAGAATTCCTAGGACAGTGGGTTGTTAATGATTAGTAAGGAAACATGGAGTCAACAAGCTTGGTGAATTGTGTATAGGGAGACAACTACCTTCGATGTATGCTTTCCATGTGATCAAGCACCCATTTTGCTTCCTTTGATTGGGTGGTAATTCACTGATTATTACCCCAATTTTATTGAATCTGTATTCAAGAACCACATTATTCAATGAACCCTCATTACCCTACAGAAATGCTGGAGCAGGATGGTTGCCGCCTAGCCCCTATGGTATTTCCTGTGTTTCCTCTTTCATATATAGTCATCCTCCATTATTCTGAAGACATGTATCTTTTCCACAGTACCAGCTCACATTTAATAATCTCTTAAAATACAAAATGTAGCTCCTCACTGAATCTTCACAGTAATTCTATGAGAGGTACTATCATTACTATTTTGTGTGTAATGAAACAAGATCTATAAGAACTGCTTTAGTTGGCCTCATATCTAGTAATATTGAATTAATTCATGTCTGTATAGTTTCATGATGGGAGTTCTTGTATATAAACTATCCTGAAATGCTCCCCTCTAATGCAAATATTACTTCACAGGAATTCCTAGGTCTCCCCAGAGGGTTATAGAATGCTTTTTCATGTGAGAAAACTTCCTTTTTAATGTTATGTGTGATTGTAGTATAGCAGTTACAAAATGTAGTTGAATGATCTTAAGGTGATAGAATCTGACTCACACCTTTGATGATTAAGCTGAGGTGGGAGTTAATGCTCCATTAATTTCTTGTCTGACTTAGAGGTCTGACCTTATTATAAAGACCAACTATATGTTATGTCTACATCTGGAACTACAACTCTTTCTATCAGACAGAGATATCCTTTTCTGCCCAGGTCAATGCAATCCAGGGCATACTTTCTCAATGAGTTCTTGAAGCAGATTGTTCCTACTTAGACTACTGAATAGACCTTCACTTACCATCCTGCTGATGGTAGCCTTACCTGACTACTGTGTCCTGACTCTGCAGCTGCACAGAGACCCAGTTCTAGAGTTAGAAGCTTCTCCTATCCCACATGGCCTCTGATTTCCTACTAGCATGCCACTCATACACTTGATGTTAGGGGTAAAACATAAGTTGATACATCACTGTCACATTTGTTTTTAAATTAGCACTTTGTCCTAAGCTGTCCTTGGTTGAGGTAAAAAATTAGTTTGCTACTTTGTGGTCTCTTTTGCAAGAAACGACTGGTCCACAGTAAACACCTTCAATGCGTATATATCTTTCAGAGATCATTTATGTTCTGTGTTAACTTTGAACTTTAATTCAGTATCTAGAATGTTTATAGTGGAATCTTATGATTTTACCCAAATGTAAAGCATTTATCTAAGAGCTAAAACATTCTGTAAATAATGGAATAATTAAATTGTTAAAGAATGGCATCTATTCCTATCAGGGCAGTGGTGAAATCTAAGTATCTTTCAGAATGCCTGGACTTAGGTTCATTGTACCTAATAAAACCTGTAAATCAAGGCCATTATTTGAATAATTTTTGTAAGCCATAATACAGTCCAAAAAAAATAAGAAGAGAGCTTTAATAAGAAAGAAAATTGGCAAGATAACTTAAAATCCTATGAATCTTTTGCCCAGAATGGAGAAGAAGAAAAGTTTCAGATTTTTCTACAAGATTTTAGGAAAAGGCGTGGGATTATGTTATCATCATTGGTTTCCTTTGGTTTCAGTGGTGGGGGGGTATCTTGGAGAAAGAAAATAATTAAAGACTTTGTAGAGGCAAGATTATGAGGACACAGGGCCAAGAAGACCATACTAAAATGAAAATAGAATTTAGTCAGATGGTAAATGGGGTCTAATTATACTCAGGCACAGGTTAAAGCAATCAGAGGGGAAGGAGCCCAATTATGAAGTGAGCTTGCTAGCGTAGATGGCCCAATAAAGTACAAAAATAGGCAGATAAAAATAGAAGACTTTATATAAATTTCAGAGCAGTTTAGGATGAGTATTTCAGATAAATCTCAGATGGAAATGGATAAAAATGAAGCTAAAGAGGTAGATTGGTTTCAAATAAAAGTGAAAGACATATTTTGTATAATGGGTAGAGAGACATACCAGTCTCTTTCCTTCAGATTCACCACCTCTTTATAAGTGCTTCTTAGTTATGGGATAAGAATTATTGAGGGAGAAGTCAGTCAAAATGAAGCCAAAATAAAATCAATCACTGCATTGGTCAAGTCATCCCTTAAAGGGTGTTTTTATTCAGGATCCTTGAAGAGTTGGATAATTTTTCAGAGATAGTCAGGATTGAGTGGCGAGCTCACCATCATCCCAGTGATGGTGGCTTACAAGTCTTGGTTCCACCAAGACTTAACATTTGTGCATGCAGAAGCTGTCAGACCTATTGTTGCAGATTTACACCTACCTCAATGGTGGTTCCTGTGAGCCCCATTCAATACAGTGATGGTAGGAATCCTGAAAATAAGACACTCTCTGGCTGGTAATTTGAAAGTAACTCACAAAAAGGAGTCAGTGAAGAGTTTCCACCTTCTACCTGTGTTTCCAATTCCATACTCTTTGTTTTTCTTCCACAAAGAAAGGAAGGCATAGGCATTTTTTATGAGGCTGTGGGACAGGAGAGAGAAGATTTGGACTCAACCCCAATTTCTGTCTGTTTTGTCCCAAAGACAAGTGTCTTGCCCCTCTCCAAATGAAACACCTCTGTCTAGCAGAGCCTGTGACTATGTCTTTATTCAGGGCTTTCCAACTTCAACATTCTCATCACTTGAGAGGATGTCTGTAACTCTAGCATGGGGCATCTTCCCCAGAGGGCAGCAAGGGTATCCGGACTCTACCATAAGAGTTTCAGCATATTCTCTTTCATCTGATTCTAAAGTTTTTATCCAAGTATGACTCTTCTTTAGAAATAAAAATAAAGAAATAACCAATAACTTACCCCTAAAAATTATCTACATACATTTTCTCCTTTTGAAAAATCAAAAATGTTTAACTCAACATCTATTAACTAATAAATATTGTGACTTGTATACTTTTGCATGAAAAATGAGTTGGCACTCACTGTGGACAATTTGACTAAGTCTTTAGAAAGAGAGATCAACAAGTTTATGACAGTGTTGCGCTGTTACTATGGCCCCTGTGCGGTACAGCAGTACCCTGGGCAGCATTGCCCAGTCAATGTTAATCACTGGCTAGGAGGCCATTAGGATGTGTGGATATTGAGCAAATGCCACTGTGTTTCACATCATGATGGAAACATCTGTGATGTGTATCTGCTGTGGCACAATAATCACTTCTGTAGGTGCTCATTCAGTAGCTTTCACATTGGGAAGTTTTTGGCTTCAGTGGAGATGGGGAGAAGAAGCTGTTAATTGCATGTGCATTGTTTTCCATTAACAGAAACTAGATGAATGGGAAATTCACTCAAAAGCTTCGTAATGCACTTGTCTATGTGAAAGGGGCCTGTTTCCCACACCCTTCTACTTTTGTCTTACACCATTTTCTCTTGAAGGCTGAAATACCTTTTTATTTCAGCTATGTCAGATGCATTCATGAAACCTCAGCTCTGGGGAAGTCTAGCCATTACTTCAGTATACCAGCAGCATTTCTTGGGGAAAATATAAGAAAGCAAACTGTTTCCTCATCTTCTGTTCGGTGACAAACAGTGACATGTAATAGAAAGTCCCAGGAGTGTTCTCTAGAATCTATGTTTAATCTGCACTTGAAAGCTCAACCATTAAGAAAGGCTAAAGGTAGAGAAGAAGCAAAAGGTCACTTATTTCTGATCAGACTTTTTAAATAATACAAGGTTAGAATATTGAAACAGGAGGCCACTATTAGTTCTGGTGGGAACTAATTAATATCAGGGCTCTTTGAAAACAGTATTGTGAGCCCTGGGGACTAATAGCAAAGGAAAGTTGGCTTTCTCCATGGTTCCACATTAATAAGTAGTCAGTATCCCCAAATATTCAAGAAATGCCATTCACTATATTATAGGCAAATTGGTCTTTGCAATCTTTTCTGTGTTTAGGGAAAGATATTTGGTTTTATGTTTTATGCATAATGATCAAAAGTTGATCCAGTAATAATAGAGTTTAAAATTATAATTATTTTAATATGTAGAACAAGAAACTTTGGTTTCAGAAGTATTTTATATTATGTTAAAGCTTAGCAAAAGGTGCAGCTGTGGGTCACCATGATCACATACTGTAAATATTTAGACAGCAAAGAAGAAAAAAAGCTACACACAACCTCAGGTAAGTTCTGAAATAAGTCCTAGGTTCCTGAATGATGTATTTTGAGGTGGGACTCACAGTTCTGCACTTGTGGAGACAGTAATAAGACGAGATGAAAATCAATAGGGAGGTTTTTTGATGTTGTTGTTGTTTTTTCTTTTCTTTCTTTCTTTCTTTCTTTTTTTTTTTTTTTTTTTTTTTGTTTTTTTTTTTTTGATGGCACATGACTGTATTATTAGCTAGCTGGAAGGCTGAGACAGGATTGTGAAGTCAAGGTCTACATGAGGGCTCTAGTGTGCTATCTCAAAATTAAAAACCAAACAAAACACAAAAGCACCAGGTCTGTGTGAACTCAGTGGCAGAGTACTTTCTCAGCGTGAGTGAGCCGTCTAATCTCCAGCACCATGAAAAAAAAGAAGGAAGCCGACGATGACCTCCAGTGCTCTGGTTCTTTATGTGAAATGGTTATGAACACCCACAGGAGATAGGCCAGCATGCCCTCATACATCCTATCAATTCTGGAAGCAGAGCAGAGAATCCAGAAAACATTCTAATGTTTTTGAAGTTATCACAGGAAGTTGCTATAAGAAGGGGTGGCTTTGTTTTAAAATACACCCAAAGTGACAGAATATGGCTGATTTGACAAGGACAGTGTGATCTGTGTTTGTGAAATAAAATATCTCCTTTTAAGGCACATCCTTTTCCTGTCTCTTTGTTTGGGTCCATGCTCCTTGAACCATCAGTTAATGTGTGATTTCCTACTGGAGTTCTTGATCAATATGCATGGCTATTTTCATTACATACAGATAAAAGGGCCCTTGGCTGGTCATCCAGTTTAATTGAATCTTGCTTGTGATTTTGGCACAATTGTCATTTTATGAATGAAGGGCAAAATTTCCCATGACGTTTTGCATTTCTACCAATGCAGGTGAGCAAATATGTCCTTTGGGTGTGGTCCAGGGACTTAACTTGTGCATGTGTTTAACAATGGCAAGCAGTGAAGTCCTAACACTTGGTTTTTTTCTTGTATGTTAATGCTGAAATGTACAGTAATACATGAATTATATTTTATACATCGACTTTTGAGAACAGAGGTGTGAGCCCTTACATTTTAGAGCTCAAATGCTTTTATTGGTTTTATTAAATTGTCTCTCAGTTTTTCAATACACAAATGAGTCATTGGACAGCAAAATATAGAACCCTTTGTGGTGACCCTGGTGCCACTCTGAAGTATGGGTGTTACACATTTTGTTTCTTTTGACTCAGGCTTGCCCTTCTAGCGCATCTCTAAGGGAAAAAAAAACAACCTACAATGAGCATACACTGAAGTGATATCATGCCAAAGAGTTCTCATTTTCATGTTCCTTGGGACTTTTTCCAGGGACTCAAAGAACTTGGTCTGCAGCCGTGTATGTGATGCCCTTGAGGGGTGACATAGAGTCAGTTTGTTTTCCCTCCCTCAAGAGCCTAGAATGCAGGGATAACTAATGTATCGTGAGTATGGTCTTGGGGGAGTGAATGCCTGTGCTATCTCCCAACATACACTGATGGAATTTAGACTAGAATGCCTAGGCCTGGGTAGCTAGACTCCTAGAACCAAGTTCATTAACATTTTCTTCTTGAGAATTTCTTTCTCTAGAACAAAAAGAGTCCTATCTGACAGAGTACTTAAGAAATGAAAATTCTACCTGTGGGTCTGGAGAGTATCATCCTGAGTGAGGTAACACAATCACAAAAGAACACACATGGTATGCATTCTCTGATAAGTGGTTATTAGCCCAGAAGTTTGGAATACAGGAAGAACAACCTACAAACCACAAGAAACTTAAGAAGGAAGACCAAAAGGTGGACATTTCATTCCTTCTTCAAAGGGGGAACCAAATACCCACAGAAGGAGTGGCAGAGATTAACTATGGAGCAGAGACTGAAGAAAGGACAAGCATATAGCTATCTCCTGAGAGGCCCTGACAATATCTGACTAATACAGATGTAGAGGCTCACAGCCATTCATTGCACTGAGTACACGGTTCCCAATGAAGGAGTTAGAGAAAGGTTCTATGGAGCTGAAGGGTCTGCAGCCCCTTAGGATAAACAACAATTACTAACTAGTACCCTCAGAGCTCCCAGGGACCCAACCAAAAATCAAGGACTATACATGGTGGGACTGAATGTTCTGGCAGCATGTATATAGTAGAGGATTGCAAATTCGATCATCAATAGGAGGAAAGGACCTCGGCCTTGTGAAGGTTTTGTGCCCCAGTGTAGGGGAATGCCAGGGCCAATAAGTGGGAGAGGGTGGGGTGGCAGACATGGGGAGGGGGGAGGCAACAGGGGTTTGTTCTTGTTGTTTTTGTTTGTTTGTTTGTTTGTTTGTTTGGAGGGGAAACTAGGAAAGGAGAAATTTACATGTAAATAAAGAAAATATCTAATAAAAAAAAATGGCCTTGGGACCATGACACGGGACAGATACTGCTGGGTATTTCCATAGGTGGCAGGCTCTGAGCAGCATCTTCCTGTGTGCCTGTGTGCTCAAGGATAGGTGTGTATGTGCATGTACTTGTGTACTTGTGCTAAGGTGCAAAGACGGAGGAACAGAAAAAAAAAAAGAAATGAAAATTCTTGTTGATTAATTACTATGACTTGAACAAGGACTAGAGGTCACCCTTGTCTGGGCCCATGTGGAGGTGATGTAGAACTGCTAGCTGCATGTTTTCTGCACTTGCTAGTTCAAGGATTTCACAGTAGACTTCAGATACCCCAAGAAGGATTTTAGAGCAGAATCAGATGCTGGTATGAACTAATTTCTGGATTGTGTTTCAGGGGGAAATTCTAGTTCTCCTTGAAAAATATGGAAAGTGACTGCTTTAGTCATTCCCCATTTCTAGAGTTTTAATGCAGAATTGCATTCTATATGTCTTCCCCTCCCCCAAAGAACTGGGGATATCTATGTATCTCTTAATAAATTTTTTTGGAAGAAAATTTTAGGCTTTTAGGGAAACTGCATATTCATGTAAAGTAGAGATTTCTTAGTTTGTGTTATAGGTGCCACTTACTAATGCTCTTAGAGGATGGATGCGAACATTGTAGAAATGAAGGTAGACTTCTAGGTCACTCTGTCCTAAATAAACCACCCCAAACTCAAACCTTGAGGGGAAGGGGTATTGATTATGGAAGCATTTAGAACTTGCATGAATTAGAAATTAGTTTGTTCAAATGATATGTTGGACAATTTCTCAAAAGTTCAGACATATTTTTTAAGGGCCAAAAGACTAATTGAAAAATGAAGCTAAAGTAGGATGTGCCTTGAGATCAATGTTGGATTGCTAAAGTTGGTTTCTGTTCATCCAAACCTATCAATGTGACAAAAAATAGTTATCTACCCAATTCTGAGTACTGAAGAAAATGACCATTTGTACTGGCAGTGGGAAACTGGTCCCAAAACCTTTGTTCAATTTAAGAACAAGAAGCATGTTCTAATTTGATAGTTCATGTAGTTTTACAGCTCTGATTATTTCATTTAGAATAGTAACTATTTTACATGTAATAGTGGATATAAATTAACTGGCTAAATTAAAGAAAATTGATGTGACTCATAGAGTAAATATAGGTGATATACCAAATCCTCTTAGTTCCAGATTAAAACTGTGAATCTGAGCTAATTTTTAAGGTATTCAAGAACTAGACATTTTAAAACACTTCATGGTGTTTTGGTATACTACTTTAATTGTAAAAGTAGCTGTTTTTCATTCAATAGTATCTACCTATGTTCTTCTATACTTTTTTTGTTGTTGTTTATATTTGAAGTTTTATTTCCTTCCTCCAAATATTCCCATAAACCCCTCCAGCTTCTCCCTCAAATTTATGGCCTCTTTTCTCATCAGTTATTTCATCCATATAAGTATTTGTTCATATATATATGTATTTGTTCATATATATATATATACATACATATGTGTGTGTGTGTGTGTGTGTGTGTGTGTGTGTGTGTGGTGTATTCCTAAATATAACCTGATGAAGAATCCATATAATAATACTTGTATGTGTTTTTATACATATTACATATGACTATTTGACATTAGACAACCAATTGGCATACTCTTTCCTGGGAAGAAGTATCTCTACCATTCCTAGCTTTCTTCAGTTGCCTGTAGTTCTTTGTGTAGAGTTAAGGCCGTATGGGATTTTTTCCCATGAAGTTCAGCATGTCCATTGGTGTCCTTATAAGCTCACTGTTGGCCAGTCATGTTGGTGACAGATTGGGCTATAGGTTCTGATATTATTGGGAGACTTGCTCTCACCCGATCTTACAAAGTATACTGTTTCTTGAGAACTCACTGAAACTTACCATTTTACACTTCCTTCCAAGAGATCTGCATAGTTGCACTTTAAATTGAGAGACTGAGGGATTGGGTCTGTCAGTCAAGGCCAGCCTGGGTTACATTGTGAGTTTTGGGCCAGCTTTGGGTACAGAATGAGACTCTTCAGAAGAAAAACAAAGAGAGTGAAAGAGATGGAAGAAGACGGAGGTGAAAAGAATGAAGGATAGGGGAAGAGAGGAGCTAAAGAAGATGAAAAAGAAGAGGGAGAGGGGGAGGAGGAGAAAAAGGAGAAGGAGGAAGAGGAAGAGGAGGACAAGGAGGAGGAGGAGGAAGAGGAGGAGGAGGAGGAGAGACTGCAATTAGCATTAAGACCAGGAAGAACCAAACCTTAACTCCCATAGTTTTCTGAACGAGAAGAACAGAAAATAGGAATAGACCCTTAAAATGTATTTAATTATCTACTTAGGGAATATAGATTGTGGACAAATAAAGCATGGAAGCAAATAATCTTTTTTCTTTTCAAAAGGCCACTTAAACTCTAATGATACCAGCAAAGATTTTCATTGATTAATTGTTGAGGATTTTCACAGGAAACATGTTTTATGACGTATTTCTGATCTGGAACAGAAATGCAGTTATATGTGCCTCGGGGATAAGGATGACTTAGAAATCACCGGCTTTAGTACATCAGTACTTCAGTTGTTTATAAGAGTCTGTCTAAAGTAGAGCGCTGTAGCAACTATTTTATTATTTCATTCTATCTATGTATCTATGGTATAGAAAAGCAGTATCTATAGTAGTATGAATAGCATATATGTATTTTTACATATAAATGCTAACTACAAACAAGCTGAACAAAATAGGAGACCCTAAAAGATTGGTGAGTAAATGTAGGGGAACCCTCTTAGTTATTGATTTTATATATACATATACACATACACATAAGTATATATACATATATATATTACATATATCTATAATCTTCACATATCTACAGATACTAGAGCTAGATTACTGGCATCATATACTTCATATGGTAAGAACAATGATAAATACACATTGTAGTAGAGAGGCTATGCTAAGAATGAAATACACTGTTACTGTGAATATTGTATTTGTCCCCAATATAATAGGCTTGCTGGAAAATTTTATTGCTACCTATCACTCCAGAAACTTTTATTTGTACATTGTTTTGTATGCATTTTTGTTTATTTCATGTTATACTATAAATGCTATCAATTGAAGCTGTGGTTCCTAACAAGGACAGTGCTCCATTTGAGGCATTTTAACATATGGATAGGAATTTTATTACCACAATGATTGGTAAAGGAAGGGATGCCAGATGCCCTGTCAATGTATTTGAGAATCTTACTCAGAAAGAAATTACCCTGCTTCTCATAAAATGCTTGAGTGACTCTCTGGATTTGCATGTAAGTGAACAACCTGTTCATAATTGCCTGAGCTAAGATTTAATTTCTCCTTAGTTATAAACACAAAGTGCTATTTCCACCTTTTTAGTATGCTCAGAGCTTTCTAGAAAGATACTCATATAAGTTGATCATATTTCACTTTTGCTGGTTTAGAAGTTCTCATAGATGCTCTGCCTTTCATGATGGATGGCATATCCAAAGGCCACTCTGTCTGTGGTCCTTTAGTTACAAATACCAAGTCACCCATCAGTTTTGCAGCTTCTGTTGCCATATTACTGACAATCATCATGGATACAGGCATCAAGTACTTTATTAAAATTTCCAGTGTTTTTGCCCAGTTCTTCATTTATTATAATGCCTGTCTTTTACTCCAAATGAATATCCTTTTGTGTCTCTTTCATATTATACATAGGGAATTACTATTGATATTTAAATCATATATATAGGCAGATTATACTGCCTAAATTTTAACATACTTTTCAAAATTAATGTTTAAAATTTATAGATGATATAACCTACTATAGCTTGTGATAATGATAGAGAATTAATATATATTCACAGGTAAGGTCTTAGAGTAGATTGAGAAGGCAGGCCACTGTAGAAAATCACCACGCCTGGTAGCACAGTTGGAACTTTGGGCATGCAACGCATGACCTGTGATTTACCGAAGGATATTGTAGCATACACAGCTGTGACTGCAAGCCTTAGTAAAGGCCTGAATTTAGATCCTTGGGAACTGTTCCACTGAGGATTTTCATTTGATGTTATCTAATGCCAAGTCAGTCTCCTTATTCATTGTAAGTAGACCTCTCCTGTGGCTGCTTCCTTCTTCAATGCCAGTCTGCAAACAAGGTAGGCACTGAAATGTTATGTGATAGAATCATTAATTTGACAGTAAGTTATCTTTGCTGTATTGTCCTACTAATGACAAGTTACAGATTCCAAGTTTAACAAGGTAAGAGGATTGTCAAACAAAGCATTGTGGCTAGCATACATAGATAAGAGGGGACCATCAATCTAGCCCAGTCCACTTCAGAAACAGTATTAGATGGAGAGACTAAACTCTTGTGTTCTAGGTGGTAACGAAAAGTGTTTCAGTGGTTGCTTAATGGTTACTTTATCCCAAATTTTGAAAGCCATTGAACTCAGAGAGGAAGGAGAACCAAATGAATAGCAAAGAAGTCTTATTGGAGTGTGAGGTGCTTGGCCCTTTCATTTGTATTTAAGTAATGGAGTTTTCTGCAGTGATGTGATTGTGGGCCATCTTCATTTCATGTAACTCAGGCTCTTTCTATCAGATGACCAGCTGGCTCCCATGTTATTCAAACTTAGAACCAAGGGAAGAAGTGACAGAGATCAACAGTACAGCAGCCTAAACAAAACCTGACGAACTACAACACCAACAGCCGACCAACAGACTTACTAACATGGAGACAGGAAGTCACACAGAGCCCTACCCATATATAAAGAACTGGTGGTACATAAGGAATGCTGAGAAGAGGAGGAGGAGAAATGGTTTTTCCCAGGGATGAGCTCCTTCATTGGTTATCCAGTATGAAGCAGGCAACACTAAGCAGACTAAGCAGGATGTGTGTTTGTGAGTGTGTGTGTGTGTGTGTGTGTGTGTGTGTGTGTGTGTCAGAGAGAGAGAGAGAGAGAGAGAGAGAGAGAGAGAGAGAGAGAGAGAATATAAGAGACTGATTTCAAAATTGAGCAAGGGAGTACACATGAGGGATAAAAGGAGGAAAGAGAATGGGGAAGTGACGTAATTACAGTTCAATTAAAGAAAATAAGAGTGGAAACATTTTAAAACTTAAATGTTATATTTATGCTGTGTTTATTGAATACCCATTATGTGTTAAGCATTACTTAATGTATTAATAAATTCATGGATATGTGTATGCATGCATGTATGCTGGTCAGTGTGAATGCAGGTGTATATGTGCCACAATTTTCATGTAGAAGTCAGAGGACCACTCACCAGGAACAGTTTCTCTTCTTCTCTCTAATTTTTCATAGTTTTGGAGGCAGGAGATCTCTTTTGCTTGCCCATTGTACTAGCCCTAAGTTTTTTGGCAATTTTTTATTGCTTATTTTATTTATTTACATTTCAAATGTTATCTTCCTTCCCAGTTTCCCCTCCACAAGCCCCCTATTTCCTCTGCCCCCCTGACTCTATGAGGGTACTTCCCCACGTGCCCACCCACTCCTGCTACAGTGGCCTTGCATTGCCCTATTCTGGGTCAGCAAGCCTCCACAGGACCAAGGGCCTCCCCTCCCAGTGATGCCAGATAAGGCAATCCTGTGCTACATATGAAGCTGGAATTATGGGTACCTCCTGAGTACTCTTTGGTTGGTGGTTTAGTCCCTGGGAGCTCTGAGGGTTCTGGTAGGTTGATAGTGTTGTTCTTCCTATGGGGTTGCAAACCCCTTCAGCTCCTACAGTCCTTGCCCTAACTTCCCCATTGAGATCCTCATGCTCAGTTCAATGTTTGTCTGTGTACATCTGCATCTGTATTTTTCAAGCTCTGGCAGAGCCTCTCAGAGGACAGCTAAACCAGGCTCCTATTATCTTCTTGGAAATATAGATGTGCATCCAAATTTTCATATGAATTTTTGGGGGTCAAATATACACCATCCATCTTTCTGGCTGTAACTATTTAGCTGTTGTGCCATCTTGTAGGCCCCTTATAACCGTTGTAATTGTTTTAAAGCAAAGAAGAGTGATTCTACCCCTTTGAAGCATATAGTTGACACCAGGCACAATAGCATCCATTAGGTCTTCAGGCATAATGTATAGTGCAAACAAGGTGTGACAGGCATGGGATTGAAATAACAGTTGTTGAACGTGCATCTCTATTGTAAGCTCTTAGCTTACAGTTGTTACTCTCTTGGATTCTTTATTTCTTCAGGTGAAGAACTGTGTATAAGATGACTATCCTCACAGAGTTTCTCTGATGATTTTAAAAAGCATCCACTGCATATGTGATCAGTGTTAAATGTCTTGCTCTCTTGTCAGACAGTTATAAATGAGCTATCAGGGGAGACTTTAATATTTAACCTGAGCCACAAAGTTATGCAGAAGTTATAAATACCAAATATTTAACTAATCGCTTGGGACAAACGTCTCTTTGGTTATGTGCAGTGTCTTTTTTATTGTTGTCATTATACGTTCTCTCATCCACCCCCAGAGCTTCCTGTTTATTATTTTTACTATGGTGAGCACATCCTTAATTGCCCAATTACACAAAAGACTTAAGCAATTCAAAGGAGTGTGTTTGCTTGACAGCATAAATAATCTTCTCTTTGAAAATATGTGGATGGAAATATAAGCCAATTGACTGGAACATACATACTTATCAATTTTGAACTTATCTAGTGTATCCAGTCACATAATTCATGCCGATGGAATGATGGCGAATGAGAAGAAGAGTCTCTCAACCATAGAGCAATTTAGAAACTTAATTAATTCATCCATTCATGTAACTAATAACATGTTTTAAAGTTTCTATTTCAGGCTCCAAGAATTGAAAAATATCAATTGATGACCATGCATGTAATGTTTGACAAATCTTGAAAATAGGTTTATTTGGGAGAAATTTTTCTGCAGAGCAAGGAGAATAGCCCAACTTTTATTAGGATCTCACATAATACACTTTTTCATGTAACAGGAAGTAGGGGAGAGGAACGTTCTTACATCCTACTTGTTGGTTGTAAGAAACTAAGACAGTTACCATTTATGGTACCGATTGCATTGAATTCCTGTCAGTTCTGTGGTCTATATGAATCCCAGTCTTCACAACAAAAGGCTGTTAATTAATTCAGATGCTTGCAGTCTTTGACTAGGTAGTCTCAATAAAATTTTGGAGTTTCTTGAATCTGTAAATATTTTGCACTTTTGTTTGGCACTCAGAATAAATATGCAGGTGCAATTAACTTGCCTGTACCCCTCCCTTCTTAGCTTATCACTTCTCTTTTTAAATCAACTATTTTATTTATTTACATCCCAAATGTTGCCCCCTCCGAGTCCCTGTCCCAGAGTTCTTCACCCACTCCCCTTTATCTCTGAGAGTGTGCTCCCTTTACCTCCTCTGAATTTTCCTTCTCTAGTCATCAAGTTTCTACAAGATTAGGCACATCCTCTCCCACTGTGGTCAGACAAGGCAGTCAGTTAGTCCTTTGCTACATATGTGCTAGGGGCCTCAGACCAGTCAGTGTATGCCTTTTGGTTGGTGGCTTAGTCTCATGGAACTTGATAGGCATGTTTGGCGGTCTCTGTATGTAACAATCAATCACTAAAAGTTTGGTGGCTCTTTACAGTCTTTTCTTGTCCTTTCATGATGTTGTTCCCTGAGCCAAGGATGCAGGAGCTAGGCTGCAGATAGATTCACTGTGATTTTCTCTCTCCTTAGTGTCCAGGTGTGATTTTTTTTTGTAACAGAGAGATAGAGATAGATAGATAGATAGATAGATAGATAGATAGATAGATAGATAGATAGATAGAGACAGAGAGAGACAGAGAGAGACAGACACAGAGACACAGAGAGACAGAGAGAGAGAGGTAGAAGAGATGGAGAGAGAAGATAGAAATGGAGGGATGAGGGGAGCCGATGACTGTGTTTTTGTTACACTTGACTGAGAGTATAAGGATAATATTTAGAATGTAGTGAAGAAACTGCTGGTCTGCAAAGTGGTGGTAGTAGATTCTCTTCTAAGATCAATGACCTTACTAGCCTTGTGCTGTTAACTAAGTTTCTATTACCAGATGTGATTGCCTTGTCTGCTACCAGACATCCTTTCTTACATATGGCTGCATAAATAGGACCTTAAACAATGACAGTGGCAATAGGTATGCTAATATGGAAATGGGGGAACCTCATAGAGTCATATTCCCAGACAAAGTATGACAGGTTACTAATGTCTGTTGGAGCGGGAGAATTAGTCTTTCCTAAGGATGAATTCTGTAATTGCTTTTCTAATACAAATTGAGAAGCCTTGAAACCATATACATAGAAACAATGGAAATTGGGCCCATTCGATTGTATTTATATATTTACATGTATATATATGAATATATATATACCAATAATACAGTAAAAGAGGCTATTAATTTGACAGTAAGGGGAGATGGGAGGTCTTAGAGTGGGGACATGTTGGGAACTGAAGGAAGGAAAGAAAAATAGGAAAGTGATATAATTTTATTTTATTTAAAATATATTTAGATTTTTAAAATGTTTCTGTGGTAAATGAAGAGAGTCCTTTCCATTTTCCCTTAATATCAGATAAAGTTGACAGAGTAATATTATAGGTCTTCTTGGTTTCTCTTTCTTCTTAACTTTTTAAATATTATTTTAATTACATGTACATGTATAAATCTTTGTGTGGGCATGTACAGGTATGTGTGGGTGTGCATGAAAGTCAGAGGCATCATCATGGAACTGGAGTTTCAGGCTGTGAGCTGCCTGATGGGTGCTAGGAACAGAACTCTGTAAGAAAATATTCACTCTTAACTTCTGTCTCTTCAGTCCCAGTTTCTGATCCTTTGAGATGGTAGGAATGCTTTCTTGCAAGTTTTAAGACCATTTTGGTTGACACTAGTGAATAATATTTTGAATTCTTATGTAAAATAAACTCGAGTGCTTTAATATTCTTTGGGCCCTGGAGGGAATAATATATAATGAAAACTCTAACTCAGAGAAACCATGAAAGGTCTTTTGCAGAGAAAATGTGGTAGGCATAGTTCTTCTATTTCTCTAACAGAGATTCTATGGCTATTTCATCTCTGCTAAGCAGAGTGCTACAGAAGGAAGGTGCACATGGCCAGGCAGCAGACCCACAGAGAGGGCTCTTTCCTGCTGGATTATCTTTAGTTATTGATCCCACAATGCCTTGGTGCATTTGTTTATCCCATCTCCACATATGGTGATCATTCCCTTATTCCATCTTCATTTTCTGTCCAGGTGGTATTTGAGCAGTTATCCATGAAATATAAGTGCACATGTATGAATATGAGGAACATACCTCTGAGTTCATCTGACAGCCAAAGCATATGAGAATAGCCACATATTTACCCTGTCACTTTGTGATTGTTGACTTAACACTTATTTCATTTTAATTGTTTATAGACTACATAGATGAATACATTCAATCTGTATTGTGTGCCTTTGGAATATGACAGTGCATATTTTTTTTTTTACTTCTAGGATAGTCAATGATGACACTGACAAGAATAAGGGTTTAAAATATACTGTGAAAAACTCAATAAAATATAACGTGAGCTAATGTAAGAGAGGGAAGAGAGCACAAGGAAGACAAGGAGCTTTGTGACATCATTTCAAAATAACTGGGCCTTGCAAAGTTTCCTCTCAATGTAATACTCCAATGATTGGAGATAGAGAGTTTTTCAGTGGTCTAATACAAGTTAAATAGGGGACAAATCAAAATAGTTATGTATTGTTTTCTAGAATGTCTTGTGATACTGGATTTAATTCTACCCACGGATGTAAGGTCACACAACACAGTGTGACATTGATAAGGTCCAAGTAAATGTCAAATCAGAAATGAATACTTCAGGCCCTGAAATTATTGTTTCTAAACAATGGCTTTTAGGTAATTAGTTTTTTAATTTTCTTCCTGATATCTCATAAGGGATGGTTGTGGAAATAGTGGTGGAGTATATTAATAGTTAAAGAACATAATAAAAAATTCTGATGTGTAGAGAGATAAGATCCTGTTTATAAAATATATTTAGATACAGAGGATGTTGTGGCAAGGAAAGCCGAGCTGCAAGGGAATGATCATCGCCTAATTTTAGCTTCTGTTTGGATTGCTGTCTGTATTGACACATTTGGTTATTAGACTCCTGCCTAAAATTCTATTTGTCTATCTAAATAAGATGTCCATAATTCACTATGAGTAGATGGCATGCATATGTTCTGCCCCTGTAGTCACAATGGTAGGTTTTGACCAGATAAATGTGTATGTAAGTACAAGATTTAGAAGATATACTTTAACATCAGCAGCTATACTGTATCTGTAGGTGCAAGATGCAGAAGACATAGTCTGACATCAGTATCTATAGTGTAGTGTAGATGAAGATGCAGAAGACATAGTGTGACATCAGTATCTATAGTGTAGTGTAGATGCAAGATGCAAAAGACATACATTAACATCAGCATCTATACTTGTCTCAAGTGGCAGAGAAACTAGAAGAATAAAAGCCTGGTAAAATGAAGTATTGTGCACTTGTTTTGTAATCTAAATGTGTTAGAATAAATATATGAATCATATTTTCTTTTTTCTTTCATTTTTCTGTTCTCTCTGACCCTCTGCTCCCTCCCACTTGCTTTCACTCTCCCTCATTTCCTTGGTTTCATTGGCTGGCTTGAAAACTCTAGGGTCAAGAAATGGTCTTATAGTCCTTTAAATGGCTAGATTTAGGAGGGCCCACCTTATGGCATTCACATTGTATTAAAAAGTATTTTCATTATGCCTCTATGCTACCTAATTCACTAATTTGCTTAAATTAGTGCATAATAAAATTGTCTTACTTATTGATATTTGGGAGGGAAAGGATACGTTGTGCAGATAGTGTAGCTTAGTGCAAATCATTCATATAAGCCAGGAAATATAGTCGGTTAATTGGAAGTAAGAAACTATATACATAAAGTTGTTTTGTTAGTAAATATTTTTTCCTTGAGAAAAGAGTAAAAACTGGAAAGGGACTGTGTTGATGGCAAGGTGGGTATAATATTATATTATGTGCCTCAATAAAGTATTTATTTCTCTATCTGTTTTCCACATCTAGAGTTAATGAGACAGCTTTTCAAGCTTAATTTCTAATTATTTTGTGGCTACAAAAAGATTATGTTTTTTCTCAAAGGAAAGACATATTTTCATTATTAAAATATGAAAAATATAGACAATTTAATGAAAGCAAGTGACCACTTACAGCCCATTTTCTAGGGACAACTGGTGCTCATGTTTTAGCATAGCTACCTTCTGGCTTCATTGTTTTGGTAATTTTACCTAGTCTTTTTGTATATATGAAAATTCTTGGTGTGATTGCAAAGTCAATTCAAGATCAATGTTGGAGGGAAATAAGCAAACTGTCAAAAAGACATAAAGATTACTTTAGGTTTTTAGAAAACAGTAACAATAATTTTCAGCTACTGTTGATGACAAGATAGAGAAATCCAGTCTCAGCCACAAATTCATAGGCTTTCTTTGAATGTGTTTTGTATAGTCCTGCCTAACACTGCCTAAGTCTAAGGCTTTTCTAAAGCAAAGCCTTGGGTGTGTTCTGTGGGAGCGCTGCTGATGGAGTACAGACATCCATTGGAAGGAGGCAACCTTAGCATCCATTTGGATTTGGATACATGCCTTTTGACTGCAAATCTGAGACCTGAAGAAACCTCTCCCCAGGCTTTGACTCTTACTACCTGAGGATGGCTAAGAGTCTTAGAAAGTAACCCCAGCTGCAGGTGATTGTCTTTCTCGTGGAGATTCCATTGCTGAAATGGCATAGGTCAAGTGAACTGCATGCCCCCTGCTTGGCTTCCTGTCCTCTCAAATGTTCTTCCAGAGACTGACTTCCTCATTTTCCCATCACAGTAATTGCTCAGGATACCCGCGTCACTTTTCTCAGATTTAGATCAGCAAATATAATCAATAAATAGTTCCCTTTGGTATTTCCCACTCAGTACTGGGAGTCTGTCTATTACATTTATTCAGTTTCCTGTTCCAGAAAAGGCTGAAAATAAGCACCCAGAAGAATGTGATAGCAGATGGTTTTCCTTGAGCCTAACAGTTCAAGAGGTAAGATTAATAATGACTCCCTTATGTAAGAGAAGAGCAGACTTAATGCAAGCTGTTTTAAAGCCTTCTGGTCCTTCTAGAATGAGACAGGGAAGGAGACAATGTGAATATATAAAACATCAATCAATTATCAGTCTAAGCTTTTTTTTATTATTTAGTTGTTTCATTTATTTATATTTCAAATGGTGTCCTCCTTCCAGGTCTCCCCTCTGTAAACCTGCATCCCATCCCCCCTCCCATTTGCCTCTAAGAGGTTGCTCCCCAACTGACTCCTATCTCATTCCTCTAGCACTCCCTGAACTGGGGCAACACAAGATCAAGGGCCTCCCCTCCCATTGAAGCTTTTTTAAAACATGTGTAGATGTTTCACCTGCATATATGTTTGTGTACCATAGGCATGCCTGGTGGCCAGAAGAGGATATCAGATCCTATGATAATAGAGATGCAGATGGTTGTGAGCCACCATGTGGGTGCTGGAACTCAATTCTTGTTTTTCGACAACAGCAACCCGGGGCACTTAGCCACCAAACCTTCTCTCTAGCTTCTGTTAAGATCATTTTAATTCTCAGTTATCATTATTCGGGCTTTAAGCTTCAACTTTGTGACACAGATTTAGGGATGCTGTGAATAAGACCACTCCTGTAGTGATGATTGTTTGTAGCAGAAAGGGCACATGAGAGGAAACGCAAACAGGTGCATAGCGTGAGGAAGTCTCAGTGGGTTTTTCAAATGACTCAATTTGTAGAAAATATGATCTCGGAGAAGTGTGGGACTTGGTGTCGATTTGCCTGAGGGAAAATATATGTAGTCTTCTTTAATGAGAGTCGAACAGTTGTTGGATGGGAAATATGGACCAGCTGTTCTGAAAGTATGCTGAGAATGGAAATAGCTTTTATAGCATTTATATTATTAGACAAAGGAGATATGCTCCAGTCATAAGAATTAAATGTTAGGAAGTTTCACAAGCAATACCAAATCATTCTGTTAAAACTAGGTTAGTCATTTGTGTGTGGATATTGAAGGAAATATGCACACATATATTATGTATATAAAGTATATATAGATTATACAAAAATCTATCTATATATATGTATATAACATATATGTATGTATGTATGCATATATGTATGTATGTATATGTGAGTGTGTGTACATGTGTGTGTATGCAAATACGTGCTCACTGCCAGATTAGACTATTGAGTATATAAACCCTGTTAACTCTACAGTCACATCACCATGGGACCGAGTATGAAGTGTCTTCTAGATGCTGTTCTAGAAGGGACAGGAGCCTCAGAGCACATAAGCTGCTGTACAAAGCAATGCATCTTAGCAGAGAAAAGATAACAGTGTGAATCTTCTCTGTCTGCATTCTGAACTCAGACAGTTTGGACATTTACAATTTGCATTTTTTTTCCTTTGTTGACAGAAAAGTGCATAAAGTGGGCTACGCATTTCTCTGAGAGCAGTGATCATTTCACAGCGTTTACAACTGTCCAATTGGATTTTTGAGGCTTCCAGAGTTCTGAATTGTCTTCTCTTGAATAGGCCAGGGCATTTTTCTTTACTTTTTCTACTTACACTGCAAAAATTAGACCAAAAACAAAACCACAAAAAAACAAAAAACAAAACAAAAACCAAAAACGAAAATGAAAACAAAAACTGAAAAACCCCAATTACTTTAAAAATAGTTATTGCATTGAATAGATACACCCCTAAGTGTTTTTTTCTCTACAAAAAGAAAAATGATAAGCCATAGCAATCTATAAAAGATTTTGATTTTGGATACTCTGGTACCTTCTTGTGGCAGATTTTATTTGCCCGCATCATTAATAAATCTGTTATAAGCAGGATGTCTTTCTTCATCTGCTGAGGACTCCTTTCAAACTTACAGGCCCATACCTCTTTTTCATGAAAACCATTAAAATGAGCATAGTGTATATAAGGGAATCCTAAAGTTCTATATTTTAAACAAAGAAGACTCAGAAACATGGCCTAATAGAAGTGAAGCATTTGACTGTGTTCTACTCCTATTACACGAAGCTGCGTGAAGACTCACTGAATAGCTGTCACTAAATGACACAATTAGAAGCTCGATGGTTGAAATACAAAGTCTTTTAAAGAACCAAATTGTCATGCAAAGTAATAGGTTTTATTACAGCATTTTCACGCCTATCTGAAATTATTATTTGTCTTATTCATTCCCCTTTTCTGTTGTCCTCTCTCATCAATCTGTCCCCCTTTTGCTGATTGCCTTCCATTACCCAGATGGTCTTAAACTTTCAAGTCATGTATATTCCTTAAACCTGTTGTGCTCAGGAGCTCAAGAGTTCTCCTCATCCTTGAAAGTTGTACATATATGTACATAGACACATATGTACATACACACATATATTACATATAATATATATGATATGTATATATAAGTATAAGTATGTATAGATACGTATATATACATACATATATACGCTCATCTGTATGTATATAAACATAGATTATGCATATGGGATAGAATGTTGATATATTTCTTTCTGAGCATGTCTTATTTCTCTGGTTATAATCATCTTGAGTCCAACTATTTTCCCCCAAATGTCATCATTTAATTATTCTCTACACATGCATAATATTCCACTGTGTATATGAAGCACATTTTCAGTGGCAACCTATTTTGAAAATTAACAAATGATAGAAGGAAATGGGATAGATTGGTGGAATGACATAGTTAGGTAAGGGTGCATGTTTCCAAGCCTAAGGACCAGAGTTTGACCCTCAGGACCCCGTGATGGAAGCAGAGACCAGTCGCACTTCCCTCAACTTGTGACTTGACATTTTACTTCACCCAGTACTCAATAAATAAGTGTGATAAAATCAGATGTAAAATCAGTTTACCAGAAAGTGATATAGATAGTAAAAAACAGCAAACAAACAAACCAAAACCAAACAACAAAAAAAAGTTCATTAAAGTGATGCTCAAAATTATTAGTTTTTAAAGAAATGTAAATTAAAATTGTAATGATATATCATTATTAGGTCTATTTAAATGGCTTAAATATAAAAGTTGTTGACAAAACAAAATCCTGGCCAAATTCTGAGACACTACATCACTCAGGCATTGTTAGGGGAATTTAAAATGCTATGGTCACTCTGGAAAATAGTTTGGAAATTTTTATAGAAATACCAAGCTTGCAATTATGTCCACATAAATAACTCATCAATAGTCTCCCTAGTCAATATCCCAGAGAAATGGAAAATGTGTTCACACAAAACCTATTGACCAATGATGACATTCTTAGAAAGAACATTTGTGGCTTGCTGTCGGGGGTCTGTGCGTCAGGAAAAGCCTAAAGATTAGGGTGTAAGAAAAACAGAAGCCATGTTTCGGAGACCTGTGTTACAGGTATTTCGTCAGTTTGTAAGACATGAGTCTGAAGTAGCCAGCAGTTTAGTTCTTGAACGATCTCTGAATCATGTTCAGTTACTTGGGCGAGTAGGTCAGGACCCTGCAATGAGACAAGTGGAAGGAAAAAATCCAGTCACGATATTTTCTCTAGCAACAAATGAGATGTGGCGATCAGGGGACAGTGAAGTATACCAAATGGGTGACGTCAGTCAAAAGACGACATGGCACAGAATAGCAGTGTTTCGACCAGGCCTCAGAGATGTGGCATATCAGTATGTGAAAAAGGGGCTCGTATATTTGTGGAAGGGAAAGCGGACTATGGTGAGTACATGGATAAAAACAATGTGAGGCGGCAAGCAACAACAATCGTAGCTGATAACATTATATTTCTGAGTGACCAGACAAAAGAAAAGGCATAAAACGGATGATTCTTTTTTGATCATTGTTTGGTACAGTCTCCTTTGCAAATCATGTATAGTCTATAGTTTAAAGATAAAAATTAAAATTTTTATATAAAAAAAAAAGAAAGAAAGAACATTTGTAGTAGCTAAGCACTGAAAGCAGCCCAGACGCTCTCCACTTAAACACGGCTATTTAAAAGCATGCTTTGGAATAATATTTAGCAATAGAAAGTGACAGAGTACTAGTGTATGATGCAGCCAGTATTAATTGATTTCCACAGAGAGAATTGTGATAAGTGAGAAAGTTGAACACTCAGTCCCCAAAACTTACTTAATGAATGGTTCTATTTATAGAACATTCCCGAAATAGCAAAAATAGAGAAATTGGCAAACATGGTGGTTGCTAGGTGAGGTAGTGAGTGACGGGGGGAAGGAAGTGGCTGTGACTATAAATATGCCATTGAGAAATGGTTGTACTGATGGAACTATCAACACACAATTAGGTGGCATTCTGTCTTGGGTGTATTTCACACTTACATCTTTATGTTTCCATTGGAACAGCTGGTCAAGAGATACATGAGGTCTGTGTAATTGTTTACAACTGCCTAAAATAAAGTTTAATTAAAAATTGGCATTACATAGTTACCTCTTGAGTATTAATAGTTATGATCTAGCATATAGTAGATAATTCATGTATCTATTATATCTATTATATATGTATATAATATATATATATACACACACACATATATATATAATGACATGCTTTCATATGTAAGAAAATAAAATATCTGAAGAGAAAGGACAAATCCATACTTGGTTGATTCATGAATAATTATAGACAAATTTTGAAATAGTGCCCTTTATTTAAAGAACAATTATAGAATAATCTAAATAATAAACATACCATTCACAAAAACTCCCAATTCTTTGGTTTTTGCTTTTTTTCCCCTTTTAGTTTTTATTTGGGGTCTTATGACCATAACATAGATCTATACTTTCTTCCCTACTTTAGAGTGGTCCCTAATGTCTAAAGCTCCTTTGCTGTCTTCGTGTTTGAAATGGGGTGTGAGACCTTTACAGAAGTATGTGGTTGTTTATAGAGATGGTTAATGCTACACAAATCAGCTTCTCGCTTGAACTACTTACTAAACTTGGATTAAGAGTACAATAAAATTAATATAAAACTCTTCAGTTTTCCTTTTTTCCTGCATGATATGTTAGCCATTAATTGCCATTCTGGCAGTAATTTAGATATAGCGGGTATTAAAAAGTAAACTTCTAATAAATTTTTCATTCATCTTCATTTGTCTAGAAAACATAAATATGTGAAATACAGGAGATTCTTTTATTTATGTACATACACTATAATTCTGAATTTGACCAACCTCACAGATTTTATTTTGTAATTTAAACATATAATTTTCTGAAGCTATTTATTTGTTTTAGATAATCACCCTAACAATTGAATTGATTATTTGTATTATATGTCTTCATTTGGTGGAAGATTAATATTTCTAACATATAATATACTTTATAAATGAAAAAAGAGTACCTTAATAGAAAAAAAACAAAGTTTTGATTGTAAATATTATAAACAATACATAAACACTCAACAATTTATTAAGAAAGTGTTGTAAACACAAACAAAACTTTTTTTTACTAAAATAAATTCTTCCACTAAAAAACGAAAGGCCAGCATAAGACTACAGGTATTATTTAATATATGGTTTATAGAAATATGTAGAACGGCTGGATGACATGTTTAGGATTAATACTTATTATTGTTAATGTCATTTATCTTATTTCAAATCAGGACATACATTAATGTCTGAGTGAAAGTTCAGGGCAGTGTTGCCCACGCCTATGCTGCTCTGTGACTGGGTTCTGGCTCACAATAACAGTGTTGTGGAAATATTGGTAATTTGGGGAGCTGTTGTACCTTCTAGCCTTCCAAACTGCATTTCTAGTAAAAATGGTTACCGTTAAGGCAAGTTGTAGAGGTGGTGTTCAGTGAAAGATTAAGCTCTCAGTTATGGTTTCTACTGCCGTGATGCACTATGTGACCTAAAGCAGCTCTGGAAGGAAAGGATTGTTCATTTTACAGGTAACAGCCCATCGTCTAGGAAGGCAGAGGAACTCATAGAAACCTGGAGGCAGGACCTGGAGGAGAGGCTATGAGGGAGCATTGCTTACTGGCTTGCTCCCTACAGCTAGCTCAAGCTGCTTTCTTGTTAGCACCCAGGAGCACCTGACCCAGGGTAGCACTACCTACAGTCAATTGGGCTTTCCAATATCAGCCATCAATCAAAACTGCACCTCAGGCTTGCTCACAGAGCCAATCTAATTGACGGTATTTTCTCAATTGAGGTTCCTCTTCCCAAATGACTCTAGCCTGTGTCAAGTGAACGTAATACTAGAAACGGGCTCTTATGGATACTATTAATTTTGACAGGGAGATAAAAAAGTAACAATTTCAACTTTGTTGAAGCAATGTTGAGGAAAGAGCTGCAGGAAATAGAGGAGAAAAATGTACAAGACTGTTACTTTGTAGCTACTGTTTAGAAAGTTCATTGTGTATTTGCAACATTGTTAATAATGGTAAAGGAAAGAGTTCATTAATAGAGGAACATTCACATTACATCACCACGTAAGGAGTTCCATTCAGCTGTATAGTTATGTTTCTGAGGTGTTTTACTTTCATAATATATAAAAATAAATATATGCTAGTTGATTAGGCAACGAGCTTATGTTAAAAAGCTGCAAGAAAACACGATTACAGAGTTTACTTCTAGTTGATGGATTCATCAGGTATTTTCTTACTTACGCTTTTCATCTGGCAGATTGGTAATGTTCAGCATACAACCTCTGTAACGAGAAAAAATGTTGCTTCAATTTTCTAAGAATTATCTATGGCACTAGAAACATGGATAATTCCATGCAACTAAAATAGGTAATTAAATCATGGTACTCCTGAAAGAAAATCTCAGCTTTGTCTTTCGGGGCAGTATTTGTCACTGGCTAGACTTAGCTTTATTTACTTCCTAGGACTGAAATGATGGTAGGTTATTTAGGAGGAGGGAAACACTGGAGATCATGGTTGAATTTCCATTGTAGTGAGGAACCTGATGGATTCTGGTGGTTTGTGAAGTCTATCAGTGTTTACATTTGCATTGAAGTTCTCTTCTCTTCTCTTTTTCTTTCTGTCTTTTTCTATTCTTTATCTTCCCTTTTCTTTTCTGTCTTTTCCTTTCCTTTCTGTTCATTTTTAAAGATTGTCTCTACTAAAGCCAGATCTGGGAAGAAATTGAGAGGCTTGTTACCCACTGTGTAGAGGAAGACAGAATGTCTGCAATTACTCTTCTGGTTTTAACTGACTTTGAATCCTGTCCTTTTGGCCAGCACACCTGGCTGGCTCTCTGCCATCAGAAGGCAAACACTCTCTCTGTTGGTTTTCAGATATCATTTCCCCTTTGGCTTTGTTGATGGTAAAATGTTGCCTTTGCATCTGAAATTGGAAACTTTCTTTTTCATGCTGGAGTCTGGATCTAATTCACTGGAAGTCCTTCCCTTATCTGTGGAAAGATCAAGATCTCCCTTTAGTCTGCTCATTATTTATATTGAGGTGAAAAACTCTTCACACTTTTTCCTTTTAATTCAGAGCTTCCAATTCTGCCCCTAGCTCTGCTATGTTGTCATTAACTGATAGTCCTTAATTAAATCCTGCCATGACTTTGAAGCAGGGAGAATAAACCTCAGTGTCCTTCTTCCCTTGGAAGACCAGTCCTTTTCTTCCTCCTCTGCCATTTTGTTAGTTTCCTTGTTTGAACACTCACCCCTTGTCTAGTCAAGAGATCTTTGGCTTAAAAAAAAGTAGCTCTGATGTCTTTGTTCTCCCAGCAATTAGAATTCCTCTCTCATATGCTTACTTGTTCTGACTCCCCTGAAAGACTTGAATGTTCTATCACATTAACAGGGGTATAGTGAAATATGTATACATCTTAAAGTTCCCAGTGATTTTGTCAATTGCACTTAATTTTTTGCTCTGCTTGGAACATGTTTTTGTCCATTTTCCATAGGGGGGAAAATAAACCCTGAAGTTTAGTCATTTTCTGCCCCCAGCTGCCCATCCAAAATTCACCTCTCTACAAATACTGCATTTGCTCACTGGTATGTGAATTCTATGTAAGTAATTGAAGTAGAAAGCATTCTTTTGTGAGTGCACTTTTTGACATGTATTAGCACTTCATCATATATGTGTGCTGCCCTCTTGCCTATCCGTATGAAAGAGAAAGGCACATGGTTATCTGTATTCTCCAAGTTATCTTCCAAAATTAAATCCAAGATTTTTGTATGTAGGAAGTGAAGATTTCTCAGCTCTGCCTCTGACCCAGCCTTCACTTTTAGGCACTCTTCAAGACCAGCAGGGAATTTTCCTTTGTCCTGCCTAACTTGTACCCCATCCATAGTTCTCATTCTCTTGATGAACACCTGCTCCAAAAGGGTCTCCTATTTTGAGGTACCTAGATTGATTCTCTTGGAGAGCTAATTAAAAGCACAGATCCTTGAGCTCACTTCCACTTAGTCTTCTTGTGGGACTCCTGGCAATGAGACTTTGAGTGTGTGTGTGTGTATGCATGTGTGTGTGTGTGTGTGTATGTGTGTGTGTGTGTGTGTATGTGTGTGTGTATGTGTATGTATGTGTATATGTGTGTGTATGTGTATGTATGTGTGTGTATATGTGTGTGCATATGTGTATGTGTGTCTGTGTGTGTGTGTGTGTGTGTGTGTTGGGAGTGGGTGATGTCTGACTCTTTTGCTTGCTTGTGGGACCTTTTGCCTCCTACTAGATTGGTTACCTTGACCAGCCTTTGTAGGAGATGTGTGCATAGTCTTATAGTAACTTATTAAGCATCTTTGGTTGATATTCTTTCAGGCAGTATATATGTGTATATATATATATATATACACACACACACACACACACACATATATATATATATACATATACACATATATACACATATATATATGCTATTTGATAGGTACTGCAATATATCTGTGTGTGCATATACATATATGAATATCTTTTATTTATATATTTACATATAGCATCATACATATTCTTTATAATATTCTTTGCATATATTCTTTATATAAATTATATATACATATATTTATTTGCACCTATATATATGAGTATAAATAAATATATATATGCATAAGTACACAGAGAGAGAGAGAGAGAGAGAGAGAGAGAGAGAGAGAGAGAGAGAGTGAAAAACAATGAGAAACTGTCTGAGAGCAACTCCTATGGCATTTTTACATTATCCTCTTTGTGGATATACAAGATCCAAAGCTCCAATGTCTTCTTCCAAAAATACTTTATGGATGAATTCAGCATATTCCTTCTTGAGACTTGACCTGACCCTCTGCCTCTAAAATGAGCTCTCATTTATCCCATGGCCTGTCAGGGCAATGGAACAGCAGCATCTATTTCTGAATAAAATGAAGATGAGCTTCACCTTAGCAGGACTAGAGATAGTTCCGGCTTTCCACTTGTCTTTACGTCCTTTGCATTCGTGTTCGATTCCTAACTTACTTTTTCCTGCTCCATTTATTTCAATGGAGCCTGCAATGTGTCCTCTAGAATATCGAAGGCATAGCTCCTGTGTCTTCACATGCACATTGCCAGAACTTACTCCAGTAACTTGGAATAATCAATGGTTTATGTTCTCTTCTACACAAATAGAAAGGATGAAGAAAAGAGATACTTGAAAAATATTATAATACCGTTTTCATTCTTAGCAAATACCTTTTGTGCAGGTGAGGAAAAAACATAGAAATTATTTTCAGAAAGTATTTTTGCTCAACTATAATTTTTTATAGATTGAGGCAAAGGGGGCAGGATTAGTTGTGGGAAGAGACAGGGGGAGAAGTCCAGAGGGTCAGGAAATTGAATGGAGGTGTGTAGCAGTGAGGGATAGGAAACTGGAGGTAGTCACTAGAAAGTCCCAGATACCAGGGAAGCAAGAGGATCCCAGAACTCAACGGGGATGGCACTGGTTGAAATCCCAGCAAAGGGGAGGAAGAACCTACAAAGACCATATGGAGAGATTAGACACAGCCCTGGTTGAAGGATGGCGGGGGTGCGGTGGGGTGGGCTACCTCTTCATCTCGAAAATTTTAACCCAAAATTGCTCCTGTCTAAAGGAAATACATGGACAAAGAGCGGAGCAGAGACTGAAGGAAAGGCCATCCAGCGATCACCCCACCTAGAGACCCATCCCATCTGCAGACACCAAAAAGTATTTTTAACTGAGAATTTATTTTTCAGTCTTTTGTTTATGCAATGCATATCCTATTACTTACTTTTTTCTCCATAAATAGGTCTTTTCTTTTGTTCCAATTCTTTTGGGAATGTTGGATTTTTTTTTTTTTTTTAGCACAACTTAGAAATCATTGCTATGATTTGAAAGATCATCATCTCTTTTCAGTTCTGTTCTCAAAATTATTACCTTTTTAGGAATAGCAGTAGATACTTGCTCTCAAGGAAGGAACAGGCTTGAATCTATCTGCAACCATTCAGTTTGCTAAAGATTCACTAGTGGAAACTTCATATTCCATGCCACCCAGTGGGAGCATGAAGTAGTTTAGCATTCATAAAATAGCAGGTATATTTAGTTCTTCCTTGTGGACTTGGAGTATTTTCATACTCTGGAATGAATTTACTGGTACTAGGGCTTCAGGGCTTTTAATGGGTACCACCCAGTTCACACTGAGGCAAGCCAGCATTTTGAATTGTACATTCTGCTTAGCAACAGGGCAGCCATGGCTACAATATGAACAACACTAACCCCTTTGTACTGGGGTTTCTTTGTTTACCAGTTTATCAGATCAGCCATTAGTTCTTAAACTTATTCTTTTTGTCATGCTAATCACCCTACACTTAACTATATGTATAAAATCAAGGTTTCCAAGTTTAGATTTTAGTTGATGACAAGAATATAAACAAAGTTTATCATAATTAACCACTTTTTGTTTGTTCGTTTGTTTGTTTGGCTGTTGTTGGTTTTTCTAAGAGAGAATTTTCTCTGTAGTCCTGGCTGTTCTGGAACACACTCTATAGACCAGGCTGGCCTTGAACTCAGCAATCCGCCTGCCTCTGCCTCCTGAGTGCTGTGATTAGAGGGTTATATCACCATGCCTGGCATAATTAACCAATTTTATACAAGTGCTCAACAGAAATTTATCTAATACTCTTGAAGGAAATGCAATTGCTTTTCAGGTGTTACCAAAGGGCAAGAGATACAAAGGAAAAGAATACGAAGACAATGAAACGAACTAGAAACCATACTCTTTTTGCTGACGGGCCTGTGACTCTTCCTAAATCTTGATCCTAACACCTCAGTGAGTTTAGGAAAACAAGTTTAGACTAAGTGTCCTATGCATGTTTATGCATATGCATGTTCTCTATTAGAACTTAGCTTTTTCAGATATATTAGAATATCAAATAGGTGACTTGTAAATCTGAATATGAGAAGCCAATTGGGAATGTTTGATGTCTAAAAAGAATGGAAATAAAGCATATTTCAAAATCACTACTATTGTCATTGAATCCTGCCATTCATCCAGTCAGTCATGAATTCTTGTCCTGACATAATACGGGATGGCTACTCCCCACAAAACAAAGTAAAATGAACATGTAAACACTCACCAGATATAATGAATTTCACTATAAGGCCACTCAAGAAAGCTCAAGAAGAATTAAAGGCACTTTACTGTAAAGGAAAGGATTCTCATTATCCCTTCATATAGCATTTAAGGATAGCATGACAGTTAAGAATAAAGCTGCCCAATCACATACCTCAAACACATATCCAAGATTCTACAGAACTCACATAAAGGCTGTCATGAAGTCTAAGACATGGCTTATTATCAACCAAGATCAAATAAATTGCATGGTTGATATAGCACATTAGAGCATGCTAAGGCTTTTTTTTATTAAGGAGAAACAGATGCCATTGTCTTTTGTGGACCACATCCTGAACACAGCCCATCCTGGCTGTATCGAAGCAGATAGGAGTTCCTACTCCACCCCTGCTTCCCCCTCACAAGCACGCTCACCTCCCCAAGCTCTGTGTTTTCAATTAGAGAAAGTGTCTCAGCCTCTTATCTTCTGATGCTTCTCGATAAACAGATTGAAGATAACAGTGAGTGGCAGGAAGTGCCCTTCTTGCAAGCAGAGGTCAGAAGCATCACTGCTGAGGCCCTTGATGGTAGTGTTGAACATTTGGGATCATAATCATATTGAGATTTAAAATGTAACTACCAGTAAACACCCCTCTCCCCCATTCCTCAAAATTTTAAGATTTTAGAAAATTTCTTGTTGAGGAAAGGTGTTGGCTTTATGTAAAAAATCTAGCAATTAATGAATAAAGACTTAACTCTTATTTTTAACTATTGTTAATGCAAAAGAACATTTCTAACTGCAAAAGGAGAACCTTTGGACTTCTGTGGGTTTAGTTATATATTTATGCTAGGAATGGAGACGTGTGAAAAGTGATTGATGTTACAGCCATGCTAACCTGACGAGCATGTCACATAGGTTCCTGGGATTTCACCTGGAAGTCTGCCTTTATACTGCTGACGTGAAACATTTCTCCTCTAAGCATTTCTGGTGTGGCTGCTTTGTTTGAGGATCAAGCCCATTCGTGTTGGCCTCACAAATGAAAGGAAATGGGAGCAGGAGTGGGTGGGTTGGTGAGCAGAGGGAGCGGGGATGGGATAGGGGGTTTTTGGAGGGGAAACCAGGAAAGGGGATAACAATTGACATGTAAATAAAGAAAATATCTAATACAAAAAAAAAAAAAAAGAAAAAGAAAAGAAAGGAAAGGAAATGGAGAAGTTATTGGAGTGAAAACAACATGGCAGAAGCCTTTGGTCCTGGTCCCCAAATGTGAAGTAGAGGAAAGGCACTGGCTTGTTTGACACACTCTGCCCTTTATGCAAGTGCAGAGAATCACATCAAAGGCCACAAAGCCTTTGAACAGGTGCTTTAAAAAAGCATGTTAAATAGTATCTCTGTCTCTTTAGAGTGTGGAGAGCCCATATAGCTGCATGAGATGGATGATCTAAAACAACGGAACTGGCAGAAAAAGCCTCTCTAGTAAGAACTCTGTGATCCTGGGGTGACTGTATCTTTTCAAAAGACTAAGTGAGTTCTCTAAATTAAATGCTGTATATGACTGAATGGAGCACCATATAGACATTTCTTTCTTCTTCCCAGTAATGAGTCCTAGACATTGTCATAATTCATTTATCAGAAGTTTGTTCCCTTCCGGTTACATTCCTAAATCATTTATGCGTCACCCATAGTGTCTCTCAGAGTCATTATCAATTCTTTTTTCTTGCACACTTCATCAAACAGAATTTCCTTCCAACTACATTCAGGCTTTTTTCATGACACAACTATAATTAGGGAAGATATGAACAATTATTTATAGATATCTACATTGTATTCAAAGATGTATGAGCTAAAATGTGTGATTTATTTATTTTTTTAGAAATGAAAGGCGTATGCCAGGCAGTGGTATTTAATCCCAGCACTTGAGAGGCAGAGGCAGGTAGATTTCTGAGTTTGAGGCCAGCCTGGTCTACAGAGTGAGTTCTAGGATGGCCAGGGCTATACAGAGAAACCCTGTCTTGAAAAACTAAAAAAAAAAAAAAAAAAAAAGAAAGAAAAGAAATGAAATGAAAGGTATAAGAGACCTGTCTATCCACCTCTATTACCACCATGCTAAGAATTAAGGAGTCAAAATAAAATAACATCGAGAAATATGTAGGAGATAAATAATACATCTGCTGCTGAAGTACTAGAGAGAGTATGTACAGGAAAGGTACAGTCTCCTCTCCTGCCAGACATTCCTTCTGTGAAGGTAAGGCTTAAAAGTAAGGGAAACAAACAAATGGAGAATGTTTTCCCAAAGTGAGAGTTGATAGATTACAGAGTGATCAGTAATGGTTCCTGCATGTGCTGCTAGGCAACCACTCAATATGGAAAAATATTTGGTAAACACTTCACTTGTCTCAATGTTTCAAAAGTTAAATATTTACCAGGGGATCATTGCTAGAGAAAAATGCTAAAGACAAAACATGACCCTGAAAAAGGTAACTATAGTCATTTGACAATTCGAGAAAGCAATTAAAATGTATTTCTTCTGTAGGTTAGCCTGCAAGCATTATGTTTCTTGGGATAGAATCCAGAAATATGTTTCTTTGTGTATTTTCATGGAGATATTTTTATAATACATCTACTTCTGTTGCTGTAGATTACATTTTCTGAAGATGGTCCCATCAATGCATCCCATCCCATTTGACTTTCTTATAATTTGTGTTGAAACCCATCCATGGAGAGTTGGGATTGTTTGCTTTCACTGCATATGGACCAAACTTAGAGTCAACTGAGTAGAAATTAGCCTGTAACCTAGGATGCAAAAGACAGCTGAATTTTTAATTTACTGTTTGGTTTTGGCACCTAGCCACGATAGTGTGAAAAGATATAGACCATCCTATAAAGAAAGTTTACATGGAGAGTCCCCAAAATATCAACTGGAGGCCATACATTTCTAAATGTATGGGTAAAAGAAGCTTTGTACGCAGCCATCATAGTCATGAGCATAGAGCCCTCCTCCTGAGGCTCCAGACATCAGGAAAAGACAGTGCCTACAATTTTCAACTCCCAACCCACAAGCTCTCCTTGCATTGCAGCACTAAGTTATTGAGTAATTTGTTGCATAGCCACTGTACCTAGAAAATATATGAACCAAGTCGTTGTACCTACATACATGCTAACTCTTGATATATTAGAATTTATGTGTAATTCACAAATAATCTCACCTTCAAAACAATGGCAACTCAATTTTAAAATAGCAGACTAGTAAACCTGCCAAATTTTATGATTTTTTTTTAAAATTTTACCCATGTGCCCAAAGTGTGGAATCATTTTCTTGATTTTGTAAAGTAAACAGTAAAGTAGACCGCATTAAAGGGCACAGGAATGCCCTTTGTCCCTGGAGCCTTGTCTGTACCTGACCGGAGTGCTAAATAACTGCTCCATGCACCTGTTCAAGTCTGTCTTGTGTCAGAATCAGAATTGTCTTCCAAGAGATACTAAGAATTGAAGATTGGCCATGACAGAAGATAGTCAAGTGCTGTAGACTTGGGAATAGTTGCTGGTATGGGCTTTACAGAAGTAAAAGAGACTTGTTTTTAAAAGTAGTATTGAAATAATATAGTCTTAGAGAGTAAGAGAGTCTGAATTCTATGACCCTCATTATTACTCTTGCTTTTAAACTTCTGACACTTTCATTGAATCTTTGAATGAAACTTCTTTTTCATAAATGTCTAGTTTCCCTGACTTTTCAGTCTTGAATCTATGAATGACTAAGACTGTCTTAAGAAGAATGTATATAAAAACCATTGGGATCATGAAAGGCAGGCCCCAAGCGTCCTGGTCCTTTAGCTCATATGATCTACCTTATTTTCCATGGTGTTTAATAATAAATTACCCAAGACTGAGTAACAAAATGAGCAAAAATGTATTAACATACAGATTTATTAAATTATTTTATGTATTTACTTTCCAAGTGTTGCCCCCCCCCACTGGTCTCCTCTCCTAGAGTTCTCCACCCTTTCCTTCCCTCCTCTTTGCTTCTGAGAGGGTGCTCTTCCCCATGACTGTTACTCACCCCCACCTACCCCCCTCACACACCTACCCATTTCACTTCATCCCCCAGCTTCCCCTTTCATGGGGCATCTAGTCTCTGCAGGATTAAGTACATCACTGAGGCCTGACAGGGCAGTCCTCTGCTACATATGTGCCTGAGGCCATGCACCAAAGAGCAGCCTATGTATGCTCTTTGGTTGGTGGCTTAGTCTCAGGAGCTCTGAGGTGTCCAAATTAGTTGATGCTGTTGTTCTTCCTATGAGGTTGCCATCCCCTTTAGCTCCTGCAATCCTTCCCCTAACTCTTCCATAGGAGTTCCTGACTTCAGTTCAGTGGTTGACTGTAATTATGTGCATCCGTCTTAGTCAGCTGCTGGTAGAGCCTCTCAGAGGACAGTCATGCTAGGCTCCTGTCTACAAGCACAGTATGGCATCAGTAATAGTGGCAAGGTTTGGATCTTTTGCATGGGTTTGATCGCAAATTGGGCCAGTCCCTGGGGATGGCCTTTCCTTTAGTCTTTGCTCCATTTTTGTCCCTGCCCTTCCTTTAGAAAGGAACAATTCTGGGTCAAAGACTTCGAAAATGCATGGGTGGCTCCATCTCTCTATTGGGAGCTCTGTCTGTCTACTGGAAGTGGTCTCTCCAGATTCTGTCTCCCTACTGTTGGGCATTTGGCTATTTGTTAAGCTGTTTGCCCTCTCATAGGAGTATTTTGCGATTCTCTTTCCTCTTTCCGACCCTGAGCCCCCTTGCCTTCCTATCATTCCTGCTGTATGATGATTCAACAGAAGGTTTACACCGGAATCATTTTAATATTAGATTTCTCAACCAACTCCCCACCCCCACTTAAACAGCCCCATTGAGTCCTGGAAGTCTCTCACATCCCATGTCTCTGGGACTTTCACCTATGATACAACTCATAGGCTGTTAGAAGTTTAACAAGAAGGAAGTTGCAAGTGAGAATGCTTCAGTCCCACTTAGAAGGGGGAAGAAAATAATCATGGGAGTGGGGCAGAAGGAGGGAAGTTCCTGGGTGAATAGGAGGGAAAGGGGGCAGGATCAGCTATGGGAGGGAGAAACCCAGAGGACCAGGAGAATGAATGAAAATATGCAGCTGCAGGGGGTGGGGTTGGGAGTTGGTGGAGAAATCTAATGTTAAAATAATTCTGGTGTAAACCTTTTGTTGAGTTATCAAACAGCAGGAGGCATCACATGGTAGGAAGGCAAAGGGGCTCAGGGTCAGAAAGAGGAAAGAGAATCGCAAAATATTCCTATGAGAGGGCAAACAGCTTTATAAGATTACAGTACTAGCCTGTGAATGCATAACCATAGTAACCCCCATATCTTAAGTCCCACTTTCCAGGACCAACACGATAATGATTAAATTTCATCGTGAACTTGGGCAAGGACAAACACTCAACTAGAATGTCTGTGAAACATATATTCCTTCATTATTCTTCTTTCTCAGGGTATACCTGCCTTCTTTAATGTTATCCTCTCTCCTTAAAACAGAGATGCTTGTGAAAGAATTCATTTACATTTCTCAGGACTTATCCTTTCTCACCAGAAAAACCAATAGATTAAAATGAGCTAATAGCAAAACAGTCTCGAAATATTTGATTTATTCTAATTTTTATAAGCAAACATTCTGAAAATGTAAAAAATAGGGTTAGTTATTATTTGATATTTTATATGTGTGATGGATTGTGAAAATCCTACTTCCACAGAAGAAATCCCTGGCTGGAGAGAAGAGTGTGTCCTTTCTTGTATACCCACTCTCTAAATAACATATTCATCTTTTATTCTTTGTCGACAAATTGGCAGTCTCAGCATGCTCTGCCATGAACTCAGGTGGAGCAAACCAGGTTCATTGTTGAGCTAGGACCTCATTTGTCTTATGTAAATGATGAGTAAGAAGCCTTTTATTTTTTATAGGTTATGAACATGTGTTGTGTTATATTACAATGTTTGACATTAAAGTATTAATATTTTGTACAGACTTGAGAAAAGTAAGCACTCAGAATTGCTTTTCTTTGATCAATCAAGCACATATCTTTGCTCAGCAACAATATACTGATATTAGTTGTATAAACATTTCAGTTTGCAGAGAACATAGAATTTGCCTACTGTTCTACATGTTTTAAATGGATTAAATGATAGATACCGTAGACAAAGGATGGTCACACTCCCCTAAAACATTACCTAGTAATTTTTTTCTTTTAAAACTTGACTCTGGAATTGACTTTTTTTTTTTTTTAACAATGTGGAAAGAAAAAGAAGTACATCACTTTGTTTTTGCAAAATAAAACAATATCATTCTTTTTCTAGTTTGTTTCTAAACTTCTTCATAGACTAAAAGTTGCCTAAAGTTTCAGGATTTCATTTTGAAGCACTCAATGTATAAACAGACCACAAATTATTTGAGGTGATTGACAGAGTATCCATGGAGTCATAGGGCAGTGAAACTCTCAACTCTGTCAGTTGGCCATTGCTGCACCCTTTGCTCGTGACAGATAATATTGATATAGAGTTCTCAGTAAAGATATTATCATATGCAGTCAATGGGCTCAAGTGGGCCTGGGTTCTTTCCATATCATCAGTCCATCTTTTGAGAAATCCCACACCTGACTTTAGCTTCCTCATTGTGCTTTACTCTAGAATACCTACTTCTTCTATTGTTATCCATGCTCTGTGCTCTTGACACCTCTCAGTCACTTATCTCTAGCATGTGTCTAGGCATGGGTTAGGACTTTTGGTTCAGATAGAAGTGACTTTGAATACCACCCCTACCTCTTATGACCTAGATCAGTGACTTAAAACTGCTTAATTATCTGATCTTTACTTTTTCAGTTTTTCTTCTGTCTACATAAGTAATTCTGATGTAGGAATTAAAGAGCCAATAGAGGCAATAAGCTTGGCACATACCCTCTATGTAGTGAGCAAAAGGAGCTCCTGGCATTACTTGTAATTATAATTATTTTCATGTTCTTTACTATCATTATCAGCTAGAACATTTCTGCATCTTACCTACTCTTAGTCTAAGCCAATAAGGGATCTGATATGCCTCTCCATCTCCTCTACCCCTTAACTGATAGACCATTCACCACCTTGTCACTAAGTACTGCAGTACTTGCCATCTTTTTTTTTTCATTAGATATTTTCTTTATTTACATGCAAATTTTCCCTTTCCCAGGTTCCCCTCCAAAAAAACAAACAAACAAACAAAAACAACAAGAACAAACTCCTTTTGCCTCCCCCCTCCCCATGCCTGCCACCCCACCCTCTCCCACTTATTGGCCCTGGCATTCCCCTACACTGGGGCACAGAACCTTCACAAGGCCGAGGTCCTTTCCTCCTATTGGTGATCGAATTTGCAATCCTCTACTATACACATGCTGCCAGAACATTCAGTCCCACCCTGTATAGTCCTTGATTGGTGGTTGGGTCCCTGGGAGCTCTGAGGGTACTAGATAGTAATTATTATTCGTCCCAAGGGGCTGCAAACCCTTCAGCTCCATAGAACCTTTCTCTGACTCCTTCATTGGAGACAGTGTACTCAGTTCAATGAATGGTTGTGAGCCTCTACATCTGTATTAGTCAGGTATTGTCAGAGCCTCTCAGGAGATAGCTATATGCTTGTCCTTCCTTCAGTCTCTGCTCCATAGTTAATCTCTGCCACTCCTTCTGCGGGTGTTTGGTACTTGCCATCTTTAAATAGGAGGTGATTGATATCTATCCAAAAGGAAGCTTTTGGGAGTTGATGGCTGCTGAGAGAAGGGCAGTCAGTTTTGTTTAAGAGTGTAACTTTTGATGAGGTAACCATGTTCCAGAAGAAGGCCATACATCCAAGAATATACAGGTGGCACAAATTGGACTCCATGGGTGAAAGTAAAAGAGGACATAAAGCTGGGGGATCTAGGTATGGGGAGGTGGATGTAGGAAGAGTTAGAGGAGTCATGTGAATAAGATCAGAACACTTTGTATGAAATTCTGAAAGAACTAATCAATTCTTAAAAGTCATATGCTTCCATTTATTGTCCCCAAAGAATCATGCTCAGTGCATAAGACAAAATATAATCCAAATTAATAAGTTCTTAAGTCTTCTAATAGTTTAGAAGCTACAAATCCATGTCTGGTGGGACTGAAGGCAAATTCTTAACTGTGGGCTCCAATACACAAATTCTTAACTGTGGGTACAAGTTACAGGCCTCCAAAATCTAATTGTGCAGAAGAAACATTCCCATTTGCAGGAAGGAATAATCAATCCAAAGTAAGACCAAAGTCTAGCAAGAACACAACTACTGTCTCTGCTGGAGCTCTATATACAGCATCTTGGGCTTGTGATAAAACTGACTGGGCTCAAAAAGGCTTAGGTAGCACCATTCATCCAGTTCTGCTGACAGCAGCACATGTGGCCTCTCTTTTAGGTCACCCCAATCCCATACCTTCTGACATCTTAGATCCAATGAAACTTAGAATTTGCCACAGCTTTTCCAGTGAGTTTTAGAACCATCATTTAGAGATTCAACTCAAATTGTTTGGCATAAAGCTAGTCACTGAAGCCATGAATCAAGTCTCAATGGCCACTTCTGTGCTGGGTAGTTTTAGGCCAGCTTGACACAAGTTAAGAGTCCTCTGGGAAAGGAGGTTATCAGCTAAAAAGAAGAGAAATACCTCCACAAGATCAGCTGGTGGGCAAGTCTGTTGTGAATTTCTTTAATTAATGATTACCATGGGAGCATCTAACCCTTCGTAGGTGGCACCACCCCTTGGATGGTGGTTCTAGGTGCTATAAGAAAGCAGACTGAGCACTAGGGAGACAACCAGTCAAGTGTGTTCCTCTATGGTATCTGTATCAGTGCTTGCCTCCAGTCTCATGCTGGAAGTTGTGCTGTTTTCTTTTAGATGTACATAGCTTTCTTGGAGCACAGACATAGCATCTTCTATAGAATTCATTTTAGCTAACCCAGACGAAACATTTCTCTAGACAATTGTATTTGAGCCAAACCTTTAGTTTCGATTATCTTCTCTTAAATAAATTTGAGTCTTCGCAGAATGGAGCTTACAATGGGTAGACTTTTTCAGAGTATTTTTTCCCATCCTCTTAGAAGAGTTCAGGAAGTTCCCTTTTAATGATGTTGACCTCTTTAGCAATTATAGCTCCTTCCTCAGCACCAGCTTGAGTTCCTTCTTACCTCGAAATGACTTCAGCCAAAAAAAAAAAAAAAAAAAAAATTAGCCCATTACCTTTAAATTTGACTTAACTTAAAGGATACAGGAATAGTGTAATCAAAATATTGCCTCTCATCAGGTTCCTGAAAGAGTTTTTGATATCCATGGAAATCCAATGAGGTGAACTGGCACTCTCTGCCTTTATTTTACTATCCTTGTTTGGCAAGTTCTTGCCATAGCACATTAATCTCTTCTTTCAGTATTCCAGGGCTTTTATACTCAGCACTCTTCTATATTCTAATCACAGAAGGTTCCAAAGGCCCGGGAACCACATAGGTCCAACACAGCAATAGCCCCACTCCTGTTACCAATTCTCTGTATTGGTTACATTGGGATATCTTTGAGAACTATGGGGCCTTTCTCTGCTTTTGATGAGTTTGGATTGAGAAGGACAAACTGGGAAAACTTTGGGGTTCTCATCTTGTGAGTTCAAAGAATAAAATTCATAGGCTGCAGTTGGTGACTTTTAAAGAATTTACTCTAAATTCATATGTGAGAGAAAAATACATATATGAGAGAGAGAGAGAGAGGAGGGGGGTGGGATTAGAACTCCTAGACAGCAGGAAATGTCTCAGGAGACAGGGGGCCATTAAGCTGCTAGTTTGAGCTTTCAATAGGACTTATGGAAGAAACTTGGTGAAGTCCTGAGAGCTTGGACTTATAAATCAGCTGTTGCAACTGAACTCTGAGATATCCAGGTGCCTCATCTCAGTTTAGTTACAAAGCTACATGTAGCTCTAGACAGAGATTCAGGGAGACAATAAGAAAGCAGGCCCCAGACCACTCTTTAGGAATCCCTGTTCCCCAGCAATGACATTCTCAGAGCTGGGGGTTCATGTCCCACCAGAGCAGTTTCTGTCTCTTGATACCATAAGATCTCTGCTGTCATGATAAAATATAGTGACAAAAACAATGTAAGGAAGGAAGATTTTATTTTCTCTAACAGTTCAAGGGACAGGT
Organism: Montemys delectorum; assembly: GCA_019843815.1. Lineage (NCBI taxonomy): Eukaryota > Metazoa > Chordata > Mammalia > Rodentia > Muridae > Montemys > Montemys delectorum. The sequence continues at coordinate 72,129 of JADRCD010207379.1, forward strand.
GCTTGTGGTGGGGAGATCAAGGCAGCAAGAAATTGAAATTGCTCATCACATTGCATCTCAGTAGCATCCAAGGGAGTGATGGATGTCTGTGGTCATCTCATTCTATCCTTTTTAGACTGTTTTCTTACCCAATCCAGATAGTTCTGGAAGGACAATGCCCATAAGTCTATCTCTCAGAAGTCTGTCTAGAGTTCAACAAGTTGACAGTTAAGATTATCGACCACAGCCACCATCGCTCTATGCCTACAGTCATTTTCCCTGTCCTTTCTTCAACATTGCTTTATCTATAATAGGAGAAAATCATAGCCTATATTTAAAGAGCTCCGGAATTAGAACTAGGAATAGAACTTCAGTAACATCATGCTTCCTGTATGTATGATGCCCTGGGTTTAATCCCTAACACTGAAAAAAAATAGAGTATATTTTCTTCTGGCCATGATAAGACTGCTATGATTATGACTCACAGCAGCTGTGGTTGCCTGCACAAGACCCACATAAGATGAAGCTGGTCAACATGCTGGTATGGGGGAAAGGCGTGGATTCCATGAGTCAACTAACTAAGAAGCTATGGGCAGCTGATGCTTTTAGGAGTGATAGAATGAGGTTTCTTAAAGTTGTGACTCCTGGTATCTTGACTACAGTGGATGGGCCCAAACCCTGGTGTATATGGAAAAGCCAAATTGACTCAACAGGTTATTAGGAAAAAGAAAGAGGAGCAACATTCAAGGAAGGGTGAATAGGAAGGCCATGATTATGTGAGAGAAGTTGAGAGTGGTATGGTCAAAATAGATGTATTAAATTCTCAAATAATTAATAAAATATTCATAAATACATGTATTTATGTTTCTAAGTATATTCTTTACCTTATCCATACACTATCTCTTTATAGCTCAATTTTTGTATTACAAAATACTTTCTGAGAAAAAAATATCTTACCTTCTTACTTGAGAGAAAACTCCCCAGTGTACAAACACAAAGTAACCATTCAGTATCTCTTTCTAGTGTATGGCACACAATGGCTTTAACGCCACTGCTCCATTAAAAGAGTCTATTCTCTGTGGAGGGATTACTTTCAAAAAGCTACTTTTTTGCTTTTGCCACAAAAATAAAAACCTGTCTCTGTGAAGTTTGTTGGTTCAAATGGACACACACACATAAAAGACTCAGTGGCAGAAGAGGAAAAGAAGAAATAATGAAAATTACATACAGTCTTAGCCTGTTAAAAGAGTAAGTGGTTATTTTCTGTAGATTTATTTCAAATCAGGAAAAATAAGCTATTCTTTACAAGGGAAATTGGCAGTCACAGAATAAAATCCAGAGCAAAGACTTGATGGCCCCAAAGGTGACACAAAGCACAGGCCTCATGTCTCAGTGTACTTTTGTATAAAACATTTTTGGTGTTTTGGGGCTAACTGCAAGGGGAAGCAGGTATAAAGCAAAGCTCTGCTCCCTGTGGAAAGCGAGCGAGTTCTGGCTATGTTCTCTCAGGAGCCTCATGAGCTGAGATGTTCTCCAGCTAACTGTCAAGAAGAGACTGCAAACACCTGATGGGAGATGCCACAGGAAGATGAGCCTAACGTTTTTATCTCTGACATTTCCTCAAGGAAAAAGCTGGGAATTGATAACAGTAAACCGAAAAGCCAAAGAAAACCTTTAGGCAAAGCAGATTGTACTGCTTTACTTCACAGGCAAATGGCAGGTCTCTTCTGCCTTAGAAGCATGTGCATTCATTTGTAGACTTTTGAAAATCCTAAGTAAGATCATGTGGTTCTTGAAAATTAGAGAAAATCATATTTTAACACATAGTCCTACTAGCTGAAATGTTGTAGGAATTTTACCTGACAACTTAGAACCTTCACTATTTCCTGGTTAGAATACAAATAAACACCAATGCGTAGTAGGCCCTTTATAATTGAGGCTATATTTAAGTTAATCTTTGGTGTCCCTGTTTTCTGGAATTCTAGATGTAAGGGGACTAAAAATTTCTGTAGTGAATTGTCATGTTTAGAAACGAAACAATTCTCATTTAGTAAGATTCCAAGTTTATCATCCCCATCCCCATCCCCGTGATCACCATCACCATCTCCATCATCACCAACACCATCCCCATCATCACCATCACCATCCCCATCATCACTATATTTTGGAGACATGGTCTTACTCTGCTGTCCTTGAACTTGTCTCAACCTCTCTGGTACTGTGAGTACGGGTGTGCCAACATGACTGGCTTGCATTGTTTCTCTGTATAGCCCTCTGTAGACCAGGCTGGTCTCAAACTCAGAATCCACCTGCCTCTGTATCCCAAGTGCTGCAATTAAAGGCGTGCGCCACCACTGCCCGACTTATATTCTGACTTCATACTAACCTCTTAAATGTGCATACATTTTGATCATGTAATTTGAACGGTGAATGGTTTGAAAAACGGGTCTTGTAATTTGTCACTGTATCTGTAATAAATAAATAAATGAAAAGTTTTTTCTTTTTCCTTATACAGCAGTTGGGACATAGGAAATGATCAGTGAACGCCTGCTAATTTAAATTAATGAACATGGAGGGAATGATTAGAATCTAGTTCTAGAACACACACCGAATTTTCCTTCCTAATAGCCTAACTGTATATCAGGGTTAGCCTACACATGCTTATTTGGAGTCTGGAATCTTGTAAAAGCCTTCGATGACCTAATTAAGCCATTAATGAATTTCTATGTTATATCCCTTTTTAAGTTTGTAACTTGTTGAGTCTCTGTGATCTCTCTCTTTTTCTCTCTCTTCATTAGCACACCTCCCTGAATGTGGAGGCAGAAAAAGTTAAAATGTAAAATGGAAATCTATGTATTCTTAAATCATACAAATCCTTAAGTTTGGGTTGTGACCCAAACTTCTGCTATAAGTGGACTCATCTGAAATAATGTTTGGCTCTTGGCTTTGTTGAGTGAAAGCTTTGCTTCTACATCTTTATGTGTGGCATACATAATAATGACTTATTTTTAGTGCCATAAATAGGGATGTTATTCTATTTTTGAATACCAATTATCAAAACATTTTTTTAAAAATGTACCTCTGCATTTGCTTAATCATAAAAATATGTTCTGCTTTCTTAAGTAAGTTTTGGAGACAAATAAGGCTGTAATGTTACCTTGCCCATGAAGGACACTTGATAGTTCTCAAGGGTGTTCAACTGTACTGTTACAGTTTAAGTCCCAAAGGCTCTGCTAATGTCTTGTAAGTTAGAGGCTTGGTCTGCAGATGGTGGTGCTATCTGGAGGAGGTGGTGTCTAGAATTTGGGTAGGTAAGAGATAGCTGAAGAAAGTAGATAATGTCCTGGAGATCTGGATCTTGTCCCCTGGCACTTGGCCCTAGAGAAATAGATTTCATGTGCTTCAATGGTCTACCACCTGCCTTCCCATGTCCCAGAACGAGAAGGACTAAGAACTATTGACAGAAATATCTGAAACTCTGATGCAAAATAAGTCCTTCTCCTCTTGATCTGTTTATGACAGATACCTAGTCACAGGGATGTACTCTTCTCTGTGTGAACTTTAGAGCATCCTTACACATAAGCAAGTGAAAACATTTTAGAACTGAATAGATTGAATCTGAGGAATGTTCAGCAACTGCCAACTGGCATGTGGTACAGGCTTTGTCCAAACCGTTGGGTTGACCTTCCAAGTCCTTCTTCAATAATGCATTAGAATTGCCAGGGCACCATTTAAAGATTCAATATTTTTGAAAATAGATCTATCCCACACTCTCTCTTGTTTGGTTAGCACTTATGTAAGTGCGTACTTCGAAGTTGTTTCCTTCATTCAGTGTTGTGCCTCTGAGTCAGATTTGGTTCTGTTTGGGTAACATTCTTGCTCAAAATATTCAAATGGTATATTATTTCCTCCTAGTATAGATCTCCAGGCAGGGAAAGTGGCAGAGGGTGACTGTCTGTAAACACTGGAAAGAGACCTATGGATGAGACAAATGACCGGGAGTGGCCATGGCTGTGAAAATGCTCATTGAGGTTCTCATGAGAATGTCTCTGCTTGGCACTACATTCCACGTGTGCTGGAGATGTCCCATCAGCAAGATGCTCTTCTTGGAATGCCCTTAGCATTTGTTCTCAGCAACACTTTTCAGTGCTTCTCTTGCTCATCATTTCAAGTTAAACTACTGCAGTCACTGCTGTCTGTGCTGGGATTAGATAGCCATGGTGGCAGCTATGGCATTTTGGAAGATAATGTGCTGTTCAAATGCAACCCCCAAATCAATTACCTAATTAATAGCAGATTCTGATAGCTTTAAGAAGCAGATCATGATAAAATGAAGGAGACTGGGTTATTTCAATACAATGTCTTAAAAAAAAAAATTATCTGAAAGAGAGAATGCTTAAATTAAGACCAAAATGATGGAAGGATACAGCTGAAAGAACATTCCACACTGCAAACCAACCAGGACCAAAATTATGGGCAGGAAAAGGCTCTTTGTCTAATTCCTTCTGTCAGTAGGGTTGAGATACAGTAATGGAAGGGAGAGAAGGAGGAGCTCTATGGAAACTTGTGGGGCCCAGATTGTACCATGAACTGCTTTATTGTGTCTGGCTTTAAGATCATTGAGAGCAAGAAGAGAAAGCAACATGGGAACATTTCAGAAAGAAAAGAAACAAATAATCATATCGGAAGAGAGATAGGCAAGACCAGGTTGGAGATTCCTGGGATAGTTCAAGGATAGTTGAAGGAGAATTAGAACTCAATGGTTGAGTGCTTGCCTAAGAAACACAAGGTGAGGCTCTGGTTTCAATCTCAGTATCACACACACAGACATGTGTACACATGTACACACACACACATGCACACATATACACATATACATACAGTTTTCAAATTTTCCTTTTATGTTCTTTAAGCATGTTGGTGAAAATTTTACTTATACATTGAATCTTTATAAATGTGTACATATCAGAAGAGATATATGGAGATAGATACCTTGGATTTTGAACTAGTATGATTTTGTCTGTGAAGACCTAGGACAATAGACTATGTCAAACCTTGAGGAGCTCTATTTTAGAGAGAATATATGGGTAGAACAAGGAGACTGGTATAATGAAGATGTGAAGGCAATTTGGTGATGTATGAGGTGAGGCAGAGAAAGATGCTCAGTGGTAGAAATGGATACTAGGAAGCAGGTTCATTGGCAAGACTCATCTCATGACTGTGCCTCTGTCCCGGAAACATGAACTTTTTTCCTTGACTACTATGCTCCTCTTCACACTCACCTCCACTCTACAGGCAGCAACCTAGAGAATCAGTCAGATTATCATCCCCAGATGCAAATGAAGAAGTCTTCCTTTATCTGGCTTTTTGCCAGTAGCTGAGTTTAGAGAAATGGTAAAAATGTTTTATTATGTGCCTATGATAATAAGACAGAATGATGTCTAAAAAGTTTCTGAGGTGGGCTCATATTTATGTCTGGAATGAGAAATTAAGTTAAACCATAATCTCTACCCTCTCCTGACTTGGAAATATGTGTTAGGGTTTAGTAGTTGATGTCTCACACTGTTTACTGCCCCTTCTAAATTAATGTTCTAGTTATCATGTAAACTGACAAGCTTCATTGTAATATCTTTGTACATATATATCATTATATTTGCTCTCAGTAAATCCAATTTTTTAAAATTAGGCACAAAGAACTTGGAACTAAGCAGATGAAACTAGTGTTGAAGTCACAGCTCCCCCAGTTTGATATTACTCAAATATAGGCACATCATTCAATATTTTGGACCCTAATTTCTCCATGAGAAAATCATCCCTATGTGATAGTCAACTGTTATCATGGTCCCATGATTTAAAATGCAGAAGAAGCAAGTGATGAAGGACATCCCACTTTTGTTAGCAGGAGTCTATTGAGAGAAAACACAGGTGTGGTTGTTTGAAGAGGAATGGTCCCCATGACACATGTGTTTTAATGCTTGGGATTAGGAGTGGCCCTATTAGGTTGTACAGTTCTGTTGTAGTGGGTGTGACCTTGCTGGAAGAAGTGTGTCACTGTGGAGGTGGGCTTTGAGATATCCTATACTCAAGCTATGCCAGTGTGGCACGAAGTCTTCTGCTGCCTTCAGATCAAGATGTAGATGTGTCAGCTCCTTCTCCAGCACTATGTCTGCCTGAATGCTGCCATGTTTTCCACCATGACTTTAATGGACTAAACCTCTGAAACTGTAAGCAAGTCTCAATGAAGTGTTTTCCTTCATAAGAATTGACATGGTCATGTTGTCTCTTCACAGAAATAAAATCCCAACTAAGACAACAGAGTAACATTCTAGTTGTATAGAAAAGCACCATAAATCAAATGTGTTGTATATTTAGGCTCAGTGCCCATTTCCCATCAACCTTTAAATTTCAGTGTATCGTCTTACTCTTTGGTCCAGATCTGTTTACTTTCTAGAGCTTGGTGGGTGGGTTCATGGGTAGCCAGGAGAGAGGGTGACTAGCAGAACTAAGGTCAGGGATGAGTTACGAAATGCAGACTTGGGCTATGGACAACGTAGAAGTGGCTGCTCTGTGATAAAATCCAAGGGCTATCTGAAGGGTGAGAGGGAAGCTACAGTAAAACAGCTGGGCATGCCTCTGAGAAGCTGGACAGAGGCTGCTATAGACTCAGAAAAGTGTGCAAAGCTTTTGAAAAGTTCCTTTCTTGGTTTGGAATTCAGGTGACTAGGACAAAGTGGGTCTATTATTCAAGAGGTGCACCTTGTACAATAAGATGAGGAAAAAGAACCTGATTCCAAATTCTATCTGTTACCATGTAGATTTCTGTCCTGCCCCCTGGATTAGAGGAAAAGACATGTCCACGAAACTCAACTGTGTGCTCCTTCATCCTATATGCTAGAAGGATGTTGATGTTGGCAATTCCTTTTCATTCTTCTATGTGTTAAGCCTCATATATGATATGATGCTGCTATTTTTTACTTTTTTGTATATATGTAGTAGGTATTTATGCATGTGTAATATGCAGTATGCATTCATGGTTGCTAATGTGCATGCATGCTTGCCATGGCACCTGTATAAAGGGCAGAGGACAACTTGTGGTGTTTCTTGCCTTCCTCCTTGTTTGAGACAGGATCTATTAATGGCTTGCTGCTATGTATAGTTAGCTAGTCCACATGCTTTCAGCGATTCTCTTGTCTCTGTCTCCTCTTTTTGCCTAAGGAACACACTGGGATTGTGGACATTGAGCTTCCTTGTCCAGCTTTTACTTGGGTTCTGGGAACTCAAACTAAGACATTCAAACTTGTGCAGCAAGCACTGTGCCCATCGGGCCACCTCCCCACCCTTCACCATTTTTCCTTTAAATAAAAATTCTGGATCTTGTTTCCAACAATCAAATTCACCATTTTGCTGTTGTGTTGCTTTGGTAATCGTCACTCACATCTAGCCACTGTTTAATGAGTACTTTAATGTCAGTTTTCATAAGGAACTTGATACCAACTTAACTTCTAGCTTAATATAGATACCTTGTAGATGAGAATTAGGCTTCATTAGTGGAAGAGTTATCATTTAAGTTTAAAGAGGTTATAGCACTTTCTTGTTTTCTGTGGCTAGAGTGGAGTAGCTTGCTCATTCCTACCTAGGTTCGTTAACTCCAGAAACTTGTATGACCCCCCCCAGAGACTATGTGATCCCCATTGCTCAGGATCAGTACAGCCTTCTTTTATTTTGTCTTTACAAGTGAGCATGAGCTCATTGTCCTTACCGAATTACTTTTTTTTCTAGTAGATGGGTATGAAGGAAAAGGCATTGATTGATCATACCATGGGCTCAAAATATTTGTTTTACTCTTTCACAATTCTTCCCTCCAACACCAAACCCTGAGAGTATTACTAAATATATTTCTTTACAGACATGTTCTTGTGGTCCTTAAAGAGAAAAAAAAGCCAAAATGGGTACTTAAAATTCTTAGCACTTTAAAACTTGGTTCTTGGGGTTCTTGGTTTCCTAAAGTATATTTTGACCATAATCACCAACATCCAGACCCTTCCCTACCTACCCAACTTTATGTTCTTCCTGTTTCATTTAATATTATCAAGTCTACTTTACACTGCCCATACTTTTTTTATTTTCTTCTTGAAATCCTCATATCCACACATACCATGCATTAAATTCATTTCTACAGTTTTTCTTCCCACCTAGACATTGTAGTACGCCCAATGCCAAAGGACCAGCCTTTTTTATTAGATGTTTTCTTTATTTACATGTCATACAATATCTCCTTTCCCAGGTTCCCCTCCAAAAAAAAAAAAAAAAAAAAAAAAAAAAAAAAAAAAAAAAAAAAA
>JADRCD010207380.1:0-15396 GCA_019843815.1 Montemys delectorum
ACCCCCTTGTGACATAGACTAGACCATCAGGTACCAGCATCCTCCCGTGGTATGTGTGTTGGCTTCCTCCAGCTGCGGCCCACCTTGGTTGCCGGAAGTGCTTCCTTGTCCTCTGTTTCCTCCCTCAGGGTGTCCAGGCACCAGGCTGGAAGGATGAAGTAGAGTCTGGAACAGGTGGGGACTGGATCCCAGTCCAGCTGAACTCACGCGGGGGTGGGGGAGGCTTCTCCACAGAAGGCCTTCGCTGGAGATTTTAGTCTTACAGCTCATTTAGATGATACTCAATGAAACAGCTCTTAGATGATCTCCAGTGAAGTAGCTGGTGCTCATTTACTTTATTTGGGTGGACAAGGGCTACATATAAACCTTGGAGAGTGGAGAGGAGTTTTCAGGGTGAATGTTGATGACTGGCTAGAGCTCAATGTACTGGGAATGCCTCATTTGTGTGGAAAGGCACTCCAGGAATCCCAGGTATTTGCTGGGCAGGTTCTTATGGGGTGCAGGGAGAGGAAGTTGAATTTGTAGGTTTGCCAAGGACTCCATAACCTTCCTCAGGTAGAGGATGTCGGCGGGTCAGAGAAGTGGAAGCCCTGCTGGAAAAAGGGAATCCTCCATTTTGTGCTGAGCTCAGAGGAGCTGTATGGACATGGTGACTTCAACCTTGAGTAGCAGGTTTACCAACATCCTAGAACTATTCATAGCCCATGAGGTAGATCCTATTTTAATCAGCCCTATCATGAAAGATAAAAACAAACAAACAAACAAAAAACCACAACAGTGGCTTTTAATGGGTAAATACGTAAGTGAATGGTGCTCTTCTCCATTGGTGGAATATTATTCATACCTAAAAAGAAACAAACTGTCAAGCTACAAAAGACATAAGGAAAGTTAACTGACTGTTGCTAAGGAAATGACGCCCAAAGACACTTGTCAGGATGCTCATGAGTCCATCATGGAATGGCGGGAAAGAAGAAGTTTATGGAGACTATAAATAGGTCAGTGGTCTCCAGAGGTTGGCAGACGAAGATGCAGAATACAGGTTTCTTGAGCTACTCCTCATATTATGAGGGTGGCATACACCATTTTGCTCAAAGCCTGTAGAATGGAAACGGGTTGGGGGTGGGGTCTGACGTAGAGCTAGAACACACTACAGTGGTACACTCACTGCAACAACTTCAAAACACTTTTATGTCCAGTGACAAACACTGTCCTCCCTCTCTGCCAGTTCCCCTCCAGCTTCCCACAATCCAACACCAACATCTACAAGGTGACATCAGACCAGAGGGGAAGCTCTAAGACTTCTCTCCATAATGCAGCTAGTACATGAGCTGTTCTGATTATCCAGGGTCCACATCAGGCTGCTGGCTAAGTAGCTTGAACTGGACTGCTGAGTCTACCAGGGAGAATTTTAAGAAAACCTCCTCCCTGGATTAAGGAGGGGCAGGAGGTAATCTTGACTTTTTGCTTGCTGTCTTTCTTCCTTCCTTAACCTATGGTGTGGCACTGTGACAGCCATCTTGTGATGACGGGGTAACAAGACGATGACTAGGTTCTGGGTCCTTGATGGACCAACACTGCACCAAACCTAGAGTTGGCTTTTCTCTAGACACTTGAGGACATGAGACAAGATGGTTAAATAGTGTTAGTGGAAGCCTTTCTTCCATTTTTTTTTTTTTTTTGTTGTTGTTGTTACTTTTAGATTAACCCAAGCTGGGAGGGAGGCATTTGAAAAGGAAAGCAAGGTTTCTTTTGTATGAGAAAGGGAATAATTCTCATACAAGTTTATTTCTTCTGGATAATATCTTATATACAGTTTGGGGTGGGTTGGATCTGACAGCAGGTGCTTTCTATTGGCTCTGTCTGAAATGCCTCATCTACAAGAGGAGGGACTTGTGGGTACTGCCTCTATGTGACTGATGGCCACAATAATCTCTATGGGGGGCTGTGGCTATGTGACGGGGGCCTGGTGCTGGGATCAGACAAAGCTCCTAACATCCCTTCAGGGTCCCCAGGTGCCGCGGGTTGGCCAGTCTGGGCCTCCCTCAACCTGCGGGGAAACAGGGTCCTGGTCAGGTTGGCAAGGTGTTGGCGAAGAAAAAATAACAGACGCGACACAAAGAAGTGCAGGATCTGAATGTTTTTCTCAAAATGGCATCAGACTTTTACAGCCATTACAAAAGAGAAAAGAAAAATCTGGCAGCTCAGTGGTCAAGGTACATCTGAGGCTACCTGAAACACACTAGGTCTAAAACAGCAGCCATCTCCTCTGGACCGGTGCAGCACCCCCGGACTCCAAGCACACTCAGGCCTGGCCTGAGTCCAGGGGGACTGTGGGTGAGCCAGCCAGGAGGGTAGAGGCTCTCTCTCTCTCTCTCTCTCTCTCTCTCTCTCTCTCTCTCTCTCTCTCACACACACACACACACACACACACACACACACACTTGACTCAAGGTCCCACCCATCCTTAGTAAGCTTCAATGCCCTACCCCCTCATCTCCCTAACGATGCCGGAGGTAATTACTCTGAATGTGTAACAGTGCCCGTGAGAAATTCCAAGCCAGGGTTCGGCTAGTATGTTGGAACATTGGTGGAAGTCAGAGAGCAACGTTTATCTTGGGGGACACCTAGCATGAAGGACTATCGCAAGGACATATCTGGGCTACCTCTGAGTTAGGGGTTGCAGGAGATGGCTCCCTTGAAGCTTTTGCCTCATAAACTCCTGTCACACAAAGTGTGCGTGGCACCCAGGGCTTCAAGCTTTAGCTTGACCTTACCAGGCTTCCTCTCACGGTTCACCACCCCACACCACACCACTTTCTATGATGGCTATTCTTGGTTGTCAACTTGACTATATATCTGGAATGAACTACAATCCAGAAGTGGAGGACACCTGTGATCTGGATCCTGAGGCTGGAAGACAGCATGTCATTGATCCAGGTCTCGAAGTGGGATGACACATGGTTTTGGTCTGGATTGACACACACACAGTTAATCCAGATCTTGAGGCACATCTTTAATCTGGGCCATACTTTCTGCTGGAGGACTGCAGAAGGACAAAGGAAGAAGGAAGGGGTTGTATAGTCTTCACCTGCTTGCACTCAACTTTGCTGGCACATCCATTGGAGCTAACGTCTTCGGGGTTCTAGCTTATACAGAGAACACAGCTGAAACATTCAGCCTCGTGGGACTGAGCTATTGTTGGGTTAGTTGAACTGCAACCTGTAGGCCATTCTAGGGGAATGTAGTCCCTCTTAGACACAATCATCCTCTGATCTTGTTTAATATTCATATAGCATCTACAAAAGGACCATGAGTCACTGTTACCCTTAGCATGTTATAGCTCCCTTGATTATTAGTGAGATCCTATAAGGTGGGCAGCTGTTATTATTTATGGCCTTGCTTTACATATGGGAAAACAGACCATGAAGCTTGAGTGACTGCTCGAAGCTGCACAGCCGCATGGCCATGTTGGCTTTGGACCCACACGGATCACATCTACCATGCTATGTGCACAGTTACTCCCCTGCAGACAACCATTTAGAAGTGAGGATGAAAATCCATGAAAACACTGGGTTTTTGATCATGTTTATGGAACTCCTTAGTGGGAGTGGCCTCATGACTTTTCCCACTGAGCAACCTGCATTCCCCTAGGGAAGGAAGGTTCCTAGCCAGGCTACATCCCACCAGCCTCTGAGTCTGTTGGACTAGAGTTAGACATTCTCAGCTTAGAGGCTACCTCTGCTAAGGGACTACACTTTGACTTCCACTGCTTCCTGTCCTATGAACAGCTCGGGGCCTCTGGAGCATGGCATTATTCCAGTATTGCTAAGCTGTCACTGCCAGCTAGACTGGAATCAGCACTAGGGGCCATCAACGCCCCCTCTGAGCCTGGGGTCGGTCAGGTCAGCAAAAGCTGGAGCTGGAAGACAGACACCAGAGGCCAGAGGCCTCTGACTGCTGACTCCAGTTCCCCACACAATGCCTTTGCTATGCCTCGGAGTTGCTGACAATACCACTCTGTGTCAGTAGATAAAGGGAATCTTCAAAATTGTCATACCCATGGATTCCTAGCTCTGCAGATTGGTGCAAGCACTCTCTGCCTTGACCTGCCAATCACCGGTGTCACCACTGGTGGACATGCTGGGAATAAGGGCCTCTTGTGCCATGAGAATGCTGGGAGGGCTAAAGGGGCATCCTATGCCTGCTAATGGCAAAGATCCCATGGGCCCTGCAGTTGAGGTTCCAATGAGGAGCATGCAGATTTCTCTCAGAGGTGTAAGTCCTCTTAGCTTTCAAGAACCTGTTCCCCACATAGTATTTGAAACCAGGCTGTGCTCTGGCTCCAGAAAAGATAGAGAGACCAGGTGATGCTTAAGAATGTATTCATTTGGGAGAATGCCCGGAGACATGAGGACAACCACCCCTGACAGAAGCCCCACTCCAGCCTCTAAGACCTCAGCCTTGGCCAGCTTTCTCCCCTGAGTTAGATCCTCTGAGCATAGAGGTGTCTGCATTTGATGAGAGGTACACTAATGGCTTGTACTTGAACCTGGGCAGTCTAGTCAATGTTGTGAATGAAAATTCCTCAAAAGAAGCTGTGAACAAATCTGGAAGGAGTCTGAGTGCAGACACCACAGAGCGATTGGAGTCTCAGTGCTGTGGGGATTGGAATTTTGTAGGTTCATTACTTTATCTAGGGTTAATTTTAGCTTCTGGAACTGCCATCCCTTGCCTTACCCTGTATCTAAACCCACACCTTGTTATAATAAATAAAAATCTCTTAGACGCTATTAACTTAGCAGAACACTAGTTTCCACCAATCCAAGAACTAAGAATGTCATCAGATGACATTTTAGGCCTGTAGAAAACCTTTCCCAACTCAATGTACCTGACTTTCTGGTGTGCCCACAAGTGTATTTTAAACTTGCCTTGACTTCTTTTGTTCTGTAAAACCATAAAAACCCTGAGAAACTACTTCTAAAATCAGAACACGAAATTTGGGGTAACCTAAATCTTCGTTCCCAGGCCACAGTCACTCAAAATGGATCCAGAATAAACTATCTCTTATTCTGTTTAAAATGAGAGCTATGCTTTTTAAAAAAGATTTATTTATTGTTATTTGTAAGTACATTGTAGCTGTCTTCAGACATATCAGAAGAGGGCGTCAGATCTCATTACGGATGGTTGTGAACCACCATGTGGTTGCTGGGATTTGAACTCAGGACCTTCAGAAGAGCAGGCAGTGCTCTTAACTGCTGAGCCATCTCTCCAGCCTCAAGAGCTATTATTTTTTAAGTTGACAGTATCTTATCCACAACTTTAAAATCAAGTATAAACCTTGATTTATAGGTCAGCAGGCACTGAGGTGTTCACCTAAAGCATGCCCTCAAATAACACTGAGTACACAGAAGGAGAGTTCCTCCTCACTAAGGTTTCCCTCACCAAGGCTCTTTCCACCCAATACTCTTGCAGTGACCACCGGAAATCAATAGTATATAATCTAGGCAGAAGCTGTCTTTTTTTAAAACCAGTATCCAATACCCCCAACAAAGCAAAGATTTCACTCTAGCAGTTCTGGTAGCTGTGATAGCTAACCAGAACCACAAAATCTTAAATCAAAATAGCAAATGGCCCCGAGAGTCTTTGAACTTCTCCCTGAAGCTTCAGAAGCCAAGCCTCCATCTTCTGCACTGTTCTCAACAGTGTTATCTTCCAAGCTCCCACAGAACCTCCCACTGAGCTCTCAACACTCAGTAGTTTTTCTAGCTCAGAGTTCCAAAGTCCTTCCACAGTCCTTCCCCAACATGGCAGGTCTGTCACAGCAACACCACACAATTCTGGTACCAACTTGTCTTAGTTTTCAGAAGTTATGAACACCCCTATAAATATAACTATTGTTTCCTCAGATGAAGTAGTGAGGCTGTACCCAAGCTGAAAGAAAATACACAGCTTGGCCTGAGCCCAGAGCATTTCTTTTCTCTGTGCTAACTATCCCTAGACATAGGCCTGGAAGCTTCTAGCCTCCATAAATCTAACAGAGGTCTACAATGTTTCAGCCTCTGAGACTTACTGCTGAGTAAGCTCACCCTTTTTAGTTCTTTCTGAACTCTGACTGGCTGGTTCAACTTGGCTGTTCTGGTTCAAACTCCTCTCCAAGCTGACTCATTCAAACTGGCTTCTTTTGGCTTCTGACTGAATTGTTCTGCTTAGCCTCAAACTAACTCTAACAATTGGTTCTATTCTTCTGGCTCAGTTTTATTCTCTGGCTCATTCTGTCTTCACCTGCAACCTGTCTTTGTAAAACTGTCTTCTCTCTGTCTCTGTGAACAGCCATGTGGCTGGATGAAAATTCCTCTACACACGCACACCTGCCCACTAGGAAAGGCTGGAGATGCTGGCCCGTACAGACCCCAGACATCCCCCAGGTTCCCTTGCCTCCTCTTTCCCCCTCTACCCAGCACTTACATTCTTCTAGGCTTCCCTGTGCCAATCTGACACCAGACTACAGTGGTCACCTGACTTCACCAGTCACGCCAAGCTCAGGATTAAAATGATCCTTGGACAGGGAAGTGGAAGTGCAGTGAGCCCCAGGGATTTTGTGTTCCCAGTTGAAAAAGATTTGGTTTGGTTTTTCAAAACAAGGATCCTCTATGTTGCCTTGACTGTCCTGGAGTTCACTCTGTAGACCAGGCTGGCCTCCAACTCAGAGATCGTCCTGCCTCTGCCTCCAGAGAACAGAAACTAAAGATGTGCACCACCACACTCAGCTTAAAAGGTGTATAAAGTTACACAAACTCAAAGATGTAAGGAGAAGGTAGGTGTCTGTTGAGGTTTGGTACTTTGTTATGTCTTGTAATGCTAAGTGTAGGCCCCCAAGACCTGGTTGCCCCAGAGATGAGAGAGTCCCCACATAGACCCAAGTGATGCTATGTGACCTGGCCCCTAAGTTATTACTGATTGGTGAATAAAGGTGCACACAGCTTATAACTGGGCAGAAATAAGATAAGTGGGGCTTGGTGTTCCAGGCCTTGGAGTTGGACGAGACCACAAGGAGAAAGTGAGAAAGTGGAGAGAGCAGAAAGACCCCATGGGTTAGGAATCAGAGTTAAGAGCTGCCTAGATGAAGCATAGCGGGTAGATATCTGCCCAGCTCTAAAGTTGATTAAGGCTTATTGTAAATAGCAAAAGTATGTGTGTGTGTGTGTGTGTGTGTTTAATCCAGGAACTGAATGATCAACAGCAAGGTAGAAGCCCCGGATTGAGATGAATTTTTTAAAAGATTTCTTTATCTATTTTATGTATATGAATATACTGTAGCTGTACAGATGGTTGTGAGCTGTTATGTGGTTGCTGGGAATTGAACTCAGGACCTCTGCTCACTCCGTCCCTGCTCGCTCCAGCCCCACTTGCTCTGGCTCAAAGATTTATTTATTATTATATGTAAGTACACTGTAGCTGTCTTCAGACACACTAGAAGAGAGCGTCAGATCTCATTACAGATAGTAAGCCACCATGTGTTTGCTGGGATTTGAACTCAGAACCTTCAGAAGAGCAATCAATGCTCTTAACCACCAAGCCATCTTTCCAGCCCAAGATGAATATTTTCTACAACAGGTGTCCAGCATCATTGTCCTTCCATATTGATGAGCTGTTGGATCCTTCAGATTTCAAAGTACAAGAATGCTCCAGTTCCTCTTTATCAGGTGGTGCAGCATTCGCATACAGCCTTGCTATCATTTGAACTTGTTGCATTCTGGATGTGTGAGTGCTGATGGCTTGTCACCAGTGACCGTTTTGGGGAAGTGGTCAGGTTATGAGGGCCATGGCTTCACAAGTAGAGTCATAAACTGACATTATTGGGAAGTGATGGAGACTTAACTAGTTGTCAGCCTATGGGGTTTCCTTTGTCTTATTCCTAGTCCCTTACTGTCATCTTTTCTTCTTCCTGTTTGCCAGAAGGTGAACTGCTTTGCCTTAACCATCCCATCATCATCAAGAAATCCCACTCAAGCTCAAAGCGATGAAACCAGCTGGTCATGGCCAGAGACTTCTAAGGTCATGAGCCAGAATAACCTTTCCCCCTTTAGGGCGTTGTTTCAAGAATTTGGTTTCAGGAATGAAAAGTCAACTAAAGCAAACCTATAATGTCTGCAGGTATGTCCTCTCCGAAGCCAAGTACAGCTGTGAGCTTGGCCCATCACAAAACCAAGATCATGAGACTGTGGTGTATGTGTGTGTGTGTGTGTGTGTGTGTGTGTGTGAGAGAGAGAGAGAGAGAGAGAGAGAGAGAGAGAGAGAGATACTTGTTTTAATGTCATGTGTCCATGAATTTTGTAAACAAGATTGTGTTGCAGTGACAGAGGGCTGGATATGTGTACAATGTATGTCTAGTTTACATCATCTCTAGATCATTTATAACCCTCAATACATTGTACACACTGGGTAAGAGCCTGTTATTCTGTGTTATCTTGATCATTGGCTCTCAACCTTCCTAACACTGTGACCCTTTAACACAGTTCCTTATGGTGTGGCAACCCCCAACCATAAAGTTATTTTTGTTACTACCTTGTAACTGTAATTTGTTACAGTTATTCCTATTTGCATTACAAATCATAATGTAAATATCTGACATGTGGGATATCTGATGAGACCTCTGTGAAAGGATCGTCTTAGTCCACAGGCTGAGAACCGCTGCTCTAGGGGCCGTGGCCAGTGCAGGCAAACCTTTACATATCCATGCAGACACCACCATGGTGCTCAAACTTGAAGCTGCTGACTGTACAGTATCAATTTCCTGACCCAAACACAGCCTACATGAGGCTTGACCTATCCACGGTGGGGACAACTGTCCTTAGTGTGCATGGCTGCTTCCTGCTTCACTCACCCCTATGCCAACTCTGGGAAGAAAATCTCACTGAGGGTGTTTAGGCAAGCAGGAGACCCAAGGGCCTGCACGGGACCACTCGCAGCATTCTGACTGGGCCCCACTGGGGCCTACTCTGTCCTGGGAGCCCTATTTAGCACACTATAATACCAACTTACTTCATTTTTGGGCCTAACCTGTGAAATAAGTTTTAATATTGTTGCCATTTCACAGAAGCCGGATGTAAGATGTGGAAAGATGACATCTCTGGCCCAGGGTCACATAGCTAGTAGCCACCGAGGCTAGCATTGAGCCCAGACTATCTTAATGAGAGTTTGATTCTTAACCCTTCCACTGCAATGGGAAGGATTTAAGGAGAATGCGAATTTTTTTTTTTAAGATTCAGAAACTTATAAGTGATTACTTCATCAATCTTTCTGACCCTTTCATAGCAGCCTGATTTATAATAACCAGAAGCTGGAAAGAACCCAGATGTCCTTCCACAGAGGAATGGATACAGAAAATGTGGTACTTTTACACAATGGAGTACTACTCAGCTATTACAAACAATGAATTTATGAAATTCTTAGGCAAATGGATGGAACTAGACAATATCATCCTGAGTGAGGTAATCCAATCACAAAAGAACATACATGGTGTGCACTCACTGATAAGTGGATATTACTCCAAGAGCTCCAAATACCCAAGATACAATTCACAGACCACATGAAGCTCAAGAAGAAGGAAGACCAAAGTATGGTTGCTTCCGTCCTTCTTAGGAAGGGGAACAAAATGCTCACGGGAACAAATATCGAGATAAAGTGTAGAGCAGAGACTGAAGGAAAGGCCATCCAGAGACTGCCCCACCTGGGGATCCATCCCATATACAGTCACCAAACCCAGACACTATTGTGGGTGCCAAGAAATACTTGCTAAAAGGAGCCTGATATAGCTGTCTCCTGAGAGGCCCTGCCAGAGCCTTACAGAGTCTGATGCTCGAAGCCAAACTTTGCACTGAGTACGGGGTCCCCAATGGAGGAGTTAGAGAAAGGACTGAAGAAGCTGAAGGGATTTGTAACTCCATAGTAAGAACAACAATATGAACCAACCAGACTCCCCAGAGCTCCCAGGAACTAATCCACCAACCAAGGAGTACACATGGCTCCAGCTGCATATGAAGCATAAGATAGTCCTGTCAGACATCAATGGAAGGAGAGGTCCTTGGTCCTATGAAGGCTCGATAGATGCCCCTGTGTAGGGGAATCGAGGGCAGGGAGGCAGGAGTGGGTGGGTGCGTGAAGGAACACCCTCATAGAAGCAGGGGGAGGGAGGATGCGATAGGGGGGTTCCAGAAGGCGAGGGAAACCAGGTAAGGGGATAACACTTGAAATGTAAATAAATTTTTAAAAAGTATTCAGAAACTTATAAGCGATTACTTCATTAGCCTTTCTGTCAAACCCCTTGTTTTCACCAGACACTGCATAAGTACCTACTGTGTGCAAACTGCTGGCCATAGTTCTATGTGGGCCTGACAGACAGAGAATAGTTAGTGCCCTTAGGCAAACTCCCGTAGGAAGCGGAAGCGGACTGGTGCAGCTCCCTGGTCAGGGACAACAGCATGGCTTTGCTGGTCCTTGAGTCCCTAGGGATGGGCAGATGTGGCTAGAACAGGCTTTTGAAGAGGGCTACGGGCAGGTGCGGCTGCTAGGAGAAAGCTACTTCGAGCGTTAGCTCTCTGCTGGTTCCAGACCCGGGAAGAAGCTGACTTGGCCTCAGCATTCCGCATCCAGCTGGTCACGTGCTCCAGGCAGCTGCTCTTTGTTTTTATCCTTCACCTGGCCTCTCTGGCCTCTCCAGTCTCTCTGGGGACAAATTCCAGAGTCTTGGAGTTCTGCTTGGTCACCCAGGGACAGACCCCTTTCTTACTTCCAGTCCAGTGCTAGGGACACCGTGTCCTAAGGGTCCTTCTGCCCATCTCCAGAGTGGTGATTAACCGTTCCTCGTAAGCCAGCATTACGTAAGAGGATTATGAAACTGTAACAGGAGGGTCTGTGATCCGTGTGTATAAATAGACACAAACCTCATTACTGCGCCACTGTGAGGTCCAGAGGCATCTAGCGGCAGAAAATTGTATGTGCAGCACTTGCAAATTCGCTTGAAAAAGGATTCTTTTATGTTCTAAATGTGGCACTTTGTACCTAACTAGACCCGGAGCCTCCGGGTTAAACTATGTTGAGAAAAAAAGTGGGGAGTCCCTGTTTTTAACTTTTAGAGGTAATATCCTTAATAAAAGAAGTCCCGCCCGTTGTACATGGTGTGTAACTGAGGAGTTCCGTGTGGTGACTGTGTTTATGTGAGCCTCCTTTTCACGTTCGCGCACCCAGACACGCGGCTGTTTCGATGTTATTAGATCTGTCTCAATTTCGTATTGACTGCAGCTAATAAACATGTCCATGGGGCCCGAGAATATTCTTTAAACCTGAGCATGGTTGTCTCTTCCACTCTCTTCCTCACAGCGCTGTTTCCTGTTCTGTTTTTCCCTCCGCCTCAGTCAGAAGACTGGGTGGGGTCTGTTACTGAAGACCAGAAAAAGGACCACAGCAAGGCATCTTTCAATGGCCTTTGAGTTTCAATAGAGTTGAACGTTTAGGAACCATGAAGAATTGAAGACATAAACTAAACGTGCAAAGTGTGTGTGTGTGTGTGTGTGTGTGTGTGTGTAATGAAATTTGGGAAAGTGTATAACACAAAGTCAGAGAAGTGCAGGCATCATGAACTGTTCAACTTTGGTACACTCTAATACTGTTTTCTGAAGATGCCAGGTCAGGTTACAGTTCTAGCAGCACTATATATATATGTGTATGCATTTGTGTACACGTGGGTGTACATGTGTGTTCATGTATACTCGTGCGTGTCTATGCATGAGTGTACTGTGTGTACATATGTAGGAATGTGTGTGTGTGTGTGCATGTGTATGTGTGCATGTGTGTACATGTATGTGCACTTATGATGTAGTTACTCATCCTCACCCAAAGGCACCCACCCCCTGACCAGTTGGACCTCCATTACTGTGCCCTGAAACCAGAAATGCTTTCCATTGGTCAGTCATAGAACGGGAGGGTGTGTTTGAGAGAATAAACCCCAAACATACCTCCATTTTACCCAGGGAGAGGAGAGAATGAATATGCAAATTAGAATTAAATTGGATGAAAAATATGGTAAACATGTTATTTTTAGTGCTTACATTTGTGGATGAACATACCTGCTACTTAGTCACTGGGAAAAAACAGAGTCTTTTAAATATGACTCAAAGCTGGGAAGAATCAAGTACACCTTTGATCCCAGCACTCAGGAGGCAGAGGAGGTGGATCTCTGAGTTCCAAACCAGCCTGTTCTACAGAACAGGTTCTAAAACAGCAGGGACCACACAGAAACTCTGTCTTGAAAAATAAAAATAAGCCGGGCAGTGGTGGCACACACCTTTAATCTCAGCACTTGGGAGGCAGAGGCAGGTGGATTTCTGAGTTCAAGGTCTACAGAGAGAGTTCCAGGACAGCTGGCTTGCCGTGAGCTCTCCCTGACTTGCTGTGTCCCCACATGGTAGGGACAGAGATCCATGGGTGTCCATCTCTTCTTAGGAGGATGTCAATCTGTTGTGAGGTCCTCCTCAGGACCCTGTCTGACTCTAGGGATCTCTCCCACACCCGTCTTTAATGCCATCTCTTTTGGGAGTAGAATTTTTGTGTAATAATTTGGGGCTAACAAGTATTCAGTCCATACAAGGTTGGAAGATTCGATTTTCGTGTGGTCAAATCTATTCGTCTTATTTCTTTCTTCAGTTAAACCTTTCCAGACAGGGCTTTTAAGTACATCGTTCAGCAGACAGGGAGCACAGGGACAGAGCCATGTCTATGCTGGGGCCTGGGACAGGCCTGGGAGGCAGGGTGCACATAGGCAGAGCTGCCACACCTGGGTCGGGTGACAGGAACAGTGGCTGGAGCTTGTCACTGTGGGTGGGGTTTCCAAACTCACCTCCTATCACATCCTGTGGCTTCTGCTCCCTTTTCCTGACAGGAGTAAGCCTTCCAGGCCACCGCTTCTTCCACCAGAAACAGCCTTGCCAGGCCCCACCTGACACCCTCTCTTCCTTGCGCTGACCTCAGCTGGCTGGCTGCAAGCTAGGATCGGCCTGCTCCCTGAGGAAAGAGGCAGCTCTTCTGCTCTAGCTTCAGAGACCAGCCGACCCAGATTCTAGGCCCGTGGACAAAGCCATTGTCCCTCGGGAGGCTCAGGCTTTCCTCGTAAATGAGTATGACAGAGGCCACTTCATGTCCATGCTGGTCTAAGTAAGCCGCCACAGACAGAGCACTGGCCCTTGGTTGAGATGCTACAAGCTATCTGTGCTGACTCTGTGTCCAGGCCCCAGCATGGTGGGAGTTGGTTGCTGACATGGAAGAGAGAGCATTCTGGAGTGAGGAAGGACAAGAAGCAACTCAGCTCTCTTGTGGGAGCTGCTGCCCAGTTATAAATCCTCCTAACTCTGTCCCATGCCTATGTCACCTTCTATGCTGCTGGCAGAGTCTCTGAGAAGGGATGGCTGAGGAGGACACTGCCCTTTCGAGAGGACTCTATGGACCCTTTTGGACCCATCTGAAGCCAAGATGGCTACTCTGACTCCGACCCCCAATAACCCTAGTGTGAGCCTCAGCCATTTTATGTTCTTCCATTGTACACCAGCATTGGCATTCTCTGCTGTGGGGGTGCTGTCCTTCAGTGTTGTCAGGTTCTCCAAGCCAGTGCACAGTGGGATTGTCCTGTCCTTGGTCCCCATCCACTGGCAGCTTAGTCCCCTACCCTATCCCATGTTCTCCTAACTCTCCACCCTCCCTCAGAATAACCCCTCTCTATTTCTTGGTCTAGGCCTAATGAACCCTCCTTCAGAAGCTATACCTATACCTACACAGGTGAGTATGTGTGTCTGGTGCTGTGTCCTCTTTTTGTCCCGGAGAATATGGCACTCTGTTCTACAGACAGTTGGCGCTGTTGTATCTTCTCAAGTTGGCTGAGAAGTCTTTACGGAGTTAGGCCTGTTCCTTCTGAGCCCTGAATGGCCGGATGCTTCTCACGCGGCTTCTCAGAGAAAACAGAGATAAGGACAGCAGGGTGTGGCCAACTGCGGGATCGGGATGTCTAGTCTCAGTCCTAACACGCAAGGGTCTTCATTCTGCTCAAAATAGCAAGGGTTCTGTCATCTGCGGCTAAGTACCCTAACCACAAAAACTCCTGTCCTAAAGCCACCTCTAGTTTTTGTAGGGTGGGACATAGAAAAGCACCTAAAGAAAGCCAAGGCCACGTGCAGTCTTCCACCTGGAGGTCACCGTCAGCTTCGTTGTTCACCTGTAGCCTTGATTCCTACCCATGCTGTCCTAGAGTGGAAATAACATAAGTGATGTCGCCTTAGTTCAGTCTCGTTTACCAACTGTGGATTAAATGCTGTGTCACCCACCTGCTTTGTTCACAGACTTAACAGTGGCTAGGTTAAAAGGAGCTCCACTCTGCCCCCCCCCCCCACCCCCCTCCAGGGATAGACTCTGTCCCTGCCGGTTCCCTGTGCCAACCGCATACATTCCATTGTCCTCACAGAGCTGACTCCAGCAACTGGGAAGTTGCTCTTCTCTTTGCCTGGGGTATTTGCACCAGACAATTCACAGTTCTATTCAAATGCCACCTGCTGTGGTGGTTTGAATAAGAATGGCCCCCACAGATTTGAGTGCTTGGTCTCCAGGGTGCTGTTATTTAGAAGGATCAGGAGGTGTGGCTTTGTTGGAGGAAGTTCTGCACTGGAGGTGGGCTTTGAGATTTCTAAAGCCCACACCAAGCAGGGGGTCTTTCTCTCAGCAGTGGATCAGGATATAGCTAGCTCTCCACTCCTGCTTCAGTGCCGTGCCTGTCCGTGTGCTGCTGTGTTCCTCACCTGATAATGAACTAAATAAACCTCTGAAGCTGTAAGCCAGCCTCAATTAAATGCTTTCTTTAATAAGAGTTGCCTGTTCGTGGTGTCTCCTCACAGCAGCAAACCCCAAGACACCTCCCAAGCCAGCTCCCCCCACCCACCCAACACTCACCGTCCCCGCCATGTTATTCCACTCTTCCTTCTGTGATCAGGGCACAGTGTGCAGCTGGGTTGCTCCGTTTGCTTATCGTCCGACTTCCTTGGTAGATGATCAGCCCCAAGAGGGCAGGCACTGTTTGCCTTTTAATCATGATTTCCTTTTTGATTCTCTCCAGAATTCTCAAACATCTACAAGGGCTGGTGGAATGACTCAGTGGTTAAAGCAAGAGCCCAGATCTCCAGGACTAGTAAAAGTCAGCTGGGCATGGTGGTGCCCCAGAAATTGCAGTTGAACAGGTAAAAAGGGACTTCCTGGAGCAAGCTGGCTAGAAGCAGTACTTAACTGATGAATTCTGCATCAAAAGAGATAGAGGGCAATTCCCAGACTCAACTTAAGTCCTTGCCATGCACATCCACATGC
>JADRCD010207381.1:0-17484 GCA_019843815.1 Montemys delectorum
ATATATATATATATGTATATATATATATCTTTATATGGTGGGAGTACACACACACACACACACACACACACACACGACAGCTAAAACTATGTAGAAAGACCATGTCAAAAATAAATAAAAATAAAAATATATCTTCTCATCTCCATATATATGTATACATATCTTCCCAATACACAACACACACACACACACACACACACACACACACACACACAGACACATTCATTTTATAAGTTCTGTTCCTCTGGAGAACCTTGAAAAATACATATGTATGTATTTTATGAGGCCTTTGCAGTATTAGGTCTCCATACTACCACTTAAATGGCCCTTAATTTTAGCTATCTCTCCTGAAATCTCTGTACAGATTGACTTTGTGAACCTGGATCAAGATCTCGGGGAGTCTGATGCCAGGTTTTTTTATTGTAGCATATTTAAACTCAATATAGTATGGAGAAATAGTTTCCTGATTTAATACAAGCCCCAGTGCACAAGAAATCATAATTATATCAAAACTCGACTCAGGGTATAGGTCATTTCTTGTAAGAAGATGGGTTCTAGAGATAGGCTACTTCCATTAGCTTGAGGGTCTAGAGAAGGGTCTGGCCTGGTCTCAGTCATAGAAGTTGAATAGAGGTCATTTGGGCTATTAGTCACCTCTAGTCCTGGTTGTGGGAGCTTTGGGGATCCCCTGGATACATAGATAATGTGAGGATTATTTAGACTATTAGGTATCTCCGGTCCTGGATGTGGGAGCTTGGGTCATTTAGATTACTAGCCATCTCTAGTCTATTAGGTTATAGGAGCTTCATATAGGTTATAAGGCGGTTCAAAATAAAGAGCCACTGGGCTATTAATCCCTCCATTCCAAGCTTTTTGGATGGAAGAACAAGTTTTACATTTTTCCCATTGGGAAGATAATACTGCCTGTTTAACATTCTGGTCTTCCTGGAGATCTGTGGGCACAAGGACCTTCATGCTGTATGCTCAATTAGTTCCTCTTTTCCCTCTCCTTCCCCACTTGATCCTCCTGTTCCAGCCCCCACATCAATTCATAGATACCTATTCTATTTCCCATTTATAGGGACATCTACTTCTCCCTAGCCTCTTACTTTATACCTAACCTCTGTGGTTTTACAGATTGTAGCTTGCATACCAATGACTTAACAGTTAATATCCATATATAAGCCAATACATATCACATTTGTCTTTCTGGGGCTGGGCTACCTCATTTAGGGTGGTTTGTTGTTGTTATATCCATTTACCTTTGATTTTTATTCTTTTTGATGACTGAGTAATATTCCATTGTATAAATGTGCCACATTTTTTTTTATTCATTCATCTTTTGACAGATATCTAAGTTGTTTCCAGTTTCTGGCTATTATAAATAAAGCAGCCACGAACATGGTTGAGCAAGTATCTCTGTGGTGGGATGAAGCATCCTTTGGGTATATGCTGGGTGTTAAGGTAGGTGATCGCCATCTTCTTGAGGTACTGCTATCCTGATTTCCATAGGGGCTGTGCAAATTGACAGCCATGTCAACAACAGATGAGTGTTTTTCCTACTCCACATCCTTGCCAGCATGAGCTGTCATTTAGTTTATTGACCTTAGGGATTTTTATTGGTGTATGATGGAATCTTAAAGTAGTTTTGATTTGCATTTCCCTGAAGGCTAAAGATGTTGAATATTTCTTTAGGGATTCCACAGCTATTCAAGTTTTCTCTTTCGAGAATTATTTGTTTTAAAATATATCCCATTTTCAATTTTAGGTTATTTGTTTTCTTGATATCTAATCTTTTGAATTATTTGTATATTTTGGATATTAGCCCTCTATGGGATATATAGTTGGTAAAAAAAAAATCTTTTCCCATTCTATAGCCTTCTGCTTTGTCTGAATGATGGTAGCTTTTGTTATACAGCTTTTCAATTTCATGAGATCCCATTTATTAATTGTTGGTCTCAGTGCCTATGCTAACAGTGATCTGTTCAGAAAGTCTCAGTGCCTATGCTAACAGTGATCTATTCAGAAAGTCTTTTTCTGTGCCAATGGGTTGAAGGCTCTTTCCTTTCTCTTCTACCAGGTTCAGTCTATCTGGTTTTATGTTAAGGTCCTTGATCCATTTAGAGTTGACTTTTGTGCAGGGTGATAAATATGGGTCTTTGGATTTTCTATGTGGAGCCACTCAGCTTAACCAGGACCATTTGTTGAAGATGCTTCTCTTGTCCAGTGTCTGTCTATTTCTGGTTTCTTTATTTAAAAGAAGGTATCCATAAGTGTATGGACTTATATCTGGGTCCTTAATTCAATTCCATTGATCAATGTGTCTATTTTATGTTGGTATGATGTTTTTATTACTGTAGTTCAGTACTACAGTTTGAGGTCATGGTGATAACTCCAGTAATTCTTTCATTATACAGGATTGTTTTAGCTATCCTGGCTTTTTTCTATTTCCATACGAAGCTGATAAATGTCTGTTCAAGATCTATAAAGAATTGTGTTGAAAGTTTGATGGGGATTGCACTGAATCTATAGATATTTTTTAGGGGACAGGTAGGATAGCCATTTTACTATGTTAATCACACTAACCCAGAGGTTCATCTTTCCATCTTCTAATAGCTTTTTCAATTTCTCCCTTCAGTGTTTTCAAGTTTTTAATCAAATAATCCTTCACTTGCTTGATTAGAGTTATTCCAAAACATTTTGTATTATTTGAGACTATTGGGAAAGGAATTGTTATTACAATTTCTTTTTCAGTCCATTTGTCACTTGTATACAGGACGGAGAGTTCCCAGGTATTGCTTGTTCAAGTTGGAGGCCGAACTAACTCTCTCTCTCTCTCTCTCTGTGTGTGTGTGTGTGTGTGTGTGTGTGTGTGTGTGTGTGTATTTGTGTTTGGAGGTTGGAGTAATCAGTTGGAGATGGGGACAGAGAAGAGGGAGAGGCTACAGCAGGTGTGTGGGGGGCTGTACAGAGCTGAAGATGAGACTGGGGAATTGGATTTGGAGGACAGTATGAAGATCTGCAGTTAGCCTACAAACTTCCCTGGCTAGACTATATGGTGGTACCTTTTCTATAGATGATATTTACCCATATTTATATGACTATTTTTGTGTGGAGAATTAGCTACTCAATTGCTTTCACATTTTACATGTAGGTACAAAAAAGCACTGGAGGAATTTCCTGTATATGCTGTATAGTCAAATTACCCCTTGTCAAATGTGAGCTGCAAATAATTTTTCTCTTTTGTAGATAGATTGTCTTTTTTTACAGTGTTAATGTCTTTGCATTGTGTTGTGGGGTGGCACTCATGGCTTTTCATGTGCTTGGTGACAGGCAGTGTGCCACAAGCTTCCCACCCCCAGCTTTTAATCCACATGTTTTCTTTGACTTCATACTGAATTTGTGTATTTATTTCTTTGATTATGACTTAAGTGTCATAATCAAGAAATCATTGTGAAATTCCAAACCAATTCCAATGTTTTATTGTACATTCTAAGATTTTATAATTTTAGTTCCTCTTGTCCAATTTGAGTTATATTTTGTATATGGAAATATAGGGCTGAGTAAGGATCTAACTTCCGTATTGGGTATGAGGATTCGATTTTTCCTTTATAGAATTTACTGAAAATGTTATCCTCCCCATTAGATGGCCATAACACCTTTTTCAAAGTGATTTACCTATGGATGGAAAGGTTAATTTGGGACACTCTATTCGGCTTCATTGGCTCTTGTGTCTGTAAGTACATCAACTAGACTGTTATTATTGCTATAGTAGTGTGTTGTTTTGCGATTATGAAGTTTGAGAATTCTAGGTTGATCATTTCTGTTTCAAGATTATATTGAGTATTCAGGGGTCATTTTAGAGATGGTATAGATTTTAAAGCAGATTTGGCTGAGGATAAGTTATACATAGGCAAGAGAAGAAGAAACAAAGACAGCAGGAGGCAAATCTTTACAAAAAGCTTGCACTTGGAAAACTAACGGGAAAAGAGGAATCTGAAAAGGGGCTGTATTAGGTACTATTCCACTGCTGTGGTAAATATCATGACCAAAGGCAACATAAGGAAGGAGTTTATTGGGGTTTTGATTCCAGAGAGTCTATATGACCTGGGAGGCTTGGTGGCGAGTGGCCAGAGCAGGAAGCTGAGAGATCACATCTGTATCTGAAAGTGGGAAGCAGGGAGAGCGTATTAGAATCGGAGTGAGGGGATAAACTCTTCACAGGCCACTTCTGCTGCTGCGCCTCCTCCTGTGAGGCTGCACCCCCTCCCTGAATAGCATCACTGACTGGAGAGCCAGTGTTCAAGCACCTGAACCTGTGGGGGACATTTGTCATTCAGTCACAGGAGGCAAAGGAGAATCATTCTGAAAGTTGAAAAAAAAAAGTGAGGTAGATTGAGAAGAAGTTTCCACAGTTAGCTATTCTAGCAAGAGGGAAAGGAAAAGGAAAATGGAGAAAGAACACGTTACATGAGCCTTGAGACCATCGGTGACCTTTGCAGAGACTTTTCAGCGAAATAACTGAGAACATGAGACTGTCAGTGGTGAGAATGCTCCAAAGTAGGCTGCAGAGCTAGGCGTGCACTGATGGGTTGGGCATGGGAACAGAAGCCCTTTGGGAGAATAACAGCCACTTAAACCCCTCCCCCAGCTCCCTGCCCATCACATCCTGCAAAAGATGCTGATGGAAAGAAAAATAGAAAGGAAAGAAAGGAAAGGAAAGAAAAGCCCCACCCAAAACCAATCATCATAGGGAGGGCAATTCCAGGGTGACTTGAAAGAGGTTGACAGTCACTAACTGGAACTTCTCTGACTTCTGAAGAAAGAACCGAGCACCCACTCCATGACAGTGCCACAAAGCTGAGGTCCTGCTGACCCAAGTACCTTCTCATCTTGCTATTGGCTGACACTGTTCATAAAACAGTGGCTGTTTCATTTTTGTTTTAAATAAAACAGCCTGTGTTCTATGGGGAGAAGCCAGGAGTCAGAGCAGACTCAAACACCAGGACAGCTGAAGGCAGAGGCACAGGTAGGTTTCTACCTGTGTTAATTTGTTACTGAGAACTGTGCTTTGATGTTTCCTAGAGGAGTGGCATGTGGAAAGTAAGCTTAATTTGTCCGGCTATCAGTGTTAGTTCTGCCTCGTTATGTGGTAAGCTGAAAAAAAAAAAAAAGAGGAAAAAGTACAAAAATATTGTAGAATATAAAAAACATCACCACAAGATAGACTTGATTGACTGTTGGTGTATTTCCTTCCTTTTTTCCTAATTTTAGCTTTCTTCACAGTTGTATATATAAAATAAGAACATGTGTATAATCATTTCTTCCTTTAAAGTGTATGCTTTATCCACGCTGCCATGAATTCTGCAAAATCGTACTTGTGAATTACTGTATGAGGCACTAAAATTTGCTTTCTTTCAGCATATAGATTTTGCAATATAGATCCTCTCCTATTTGGCATAGATTCTGTCATCTTATTCTATAAGACTTTTTTTTTTTTTCTACTTAGAAGCCTTGCTTTTGGAAGAGAGAAGATTACATCTGAGAAGGTGTACTTCAGTGGTTTGGTTCAGAGGTGTGGTGGGGAATTCACACATGTGGAGGGCTGTGTGCTTGGAACCCATTCATTTTGGAGCACCCATTGGTGTTCTTTTTTAGCTTGGGCTGTACCTTAATCCGAATCACTTCATTTTAGGAGATTAGAAAACAGCCCCTCAAATAACCAAAACCTGATTTTCTGGTATTGACTAGTCTTTAATGAATTTTTGTTTGCTATTAATTCCCAGGTGATGTTAATAAATAGTCAGTTAAAACAAAAGCTGTTTGAAATATTTTCTAGTCTCTAACGTATACCTGAGAGTAATACGAATGAAGAAACAAGATGAAATTAAAGACAAGTCTCTTTTTAACTCTGTAAATAACTTAAGTTATAGAACTAATTTATGGGACATATAAGAACTTTAGAAATCTTTCTCTTCTACCTCAAACCACTTCAAGCCCTGAGATAAGACCCTACTTGAAATCTTCAGTTCACTAATGCTTGAAGGCTTGGGAAGGTAGGAGCTGGAGAAGTTGAAATTCTAGAAGGTTCTAAATATGTGAACATTAAGCTCACTGTGTGCTAGCACCTGTCAAGGCTGCCATATTTCTTTTCTTTCATAACCTTGCAAGGTCATTCAAGAGATGGGCAATTTCAAACATACCACAGGTACAGCAGATGGCTAAGACCGGATCTAATGCCTTACCCTGCTTTCCAAGAGAAATTGTTTTCACTGGATCCATATCCTTATAAGAAAAAAAATGTACTGAATTTATATCAGAGCTGTGTTCTGCTTTCTCCCCTTAGAAAGAATAGACAGATAAAAGGCAACTAACTCAGGCTGCATCAGTCCTTGCTCTTTCCCGAACCTCCCACAGAAATATACTTGAACTTAATTTGATCAACAGCATGTCAAATGAATTTCTTCTTATTTTCATTCCATAGAGAAGAGTACCTCTTTAGTGCCTTTGATGCACATAAATAAGCATTAATGTAATACATTTGTATATAGAAACATGTTTTCATAAATCTATAGAGATGTACATAATCATTTATGAAATACATTATAATACAGAAACAAGTTTTCATGTATCTATAGAGAATATATTTCTCAATTTAGAGATGGCAAAAGCAAAGCCCCGGGGTCATAGGGTATTTCCCTAGGTAGGAGCAAAGTGGTGAGCCCAGAGGACCTGGCTACATTCTGACAACCCAAGTAATAACTAGTTGATGGAATTGATTAAATGGATTTTATTTTATCTGCATGTTATTAGTTAAATGCTGGCATTAATATTATATCACTTGAAAATAAAAGATAACTATGTCTCAGTGGCTAGAAAAAGCAGGACACAGAAGAGCAATGTAACATGCATTCTCTTTTATTGAAAATAGTTATCTGTATTTGGAGAAAGACGAAGAAGTATATGTTCAGACTTGTCTGGTTGGTAAAGTTTGTCATTTACACATGACTCAGCTTATTATCTTCTTTCTCACCATAAATACATATAACACATATCACAAAAAGAAAACTTAAATTAAACAGAGTTGAGTTGATGAACTGCACCTTTTGTTTATTCTTCAGATAAAATGACCTCCAACTCCCCTTTCTAGAGAGCTAGAAGGAAGCCCTCTGCTCAGTTCTGAGTTATGTCCATAACTGTCACCCATTGTATCATGGTTGTGGCTAGCACAGACTAAACCCTCAGTGTGTTAGGAGCAAAGCTGGTCAGGCCACTCCCAACTTCTACATTTATTCTCATCCCCTCAGCAGATGAGGGTTTTGAAGTTCAGAGGGATGAAATACTATACAGAAAAGCAGAGCTGAGACTTGAACTTGGGTCTCTTCTGACTCTATTTACCTTAGGCCTAAGAGGAACTCCCTCCATTGAGCCACTTTTGTGGAGAAAGGATGATAGGGACTCTTTCCTATGTGTCAGAATCTGCTCAAAAACTGTTAATAACTGAGGACTTCTCCTGCTTTTCTCATTTGCTCTAAACAGCAGACATCAAAGACGTGCTGGTCCCATGAACTAAGCTTATAGGAGAAAAGACTCATAAGGGACTGTGCAGCTACTCAGAACACTGGCTAATGCAGCATCAGCATCAGCTAGAGAGCCCGTTGAAATCCACTGTCCCGTGCACGCATCTCTCAGCACATGGACCCCCTCTCTCCTTGTGCAGGAGTGATTTTTATGTGTTCTCATCCACTGTACTGCATGAAGAGACTCAGGACAGAGTCTTGGCATTATACTCAGTAGGTGGGACTCCATTGAGAAGAATGGGGAAGGTATAAACAGAGCAACTCATGGATGTGGACTAGTCACACCTGTTGACCTTGGCTTACTAATCTCTATTCATTGAACCACAGAAAAAACATAATAATATTGGACAATATCTAAAGGGAAACTCTCATTGCATTGATTATTGTTGTCATCCAACATTCAAGAGGAGGAGGAGACAGGCAGAGGATCAGGAGCTCTAGGTCCTCTTTGGCCTGGGTAACTTGAAACACTATCTCAAAATAGATAGATAAATAAACAGGTTGGGAGCCGACCAGAGGAAGAGCAAGAAGGAAGGAGAGAAAAGTGGCAGAGAGAGAGAAGCAGAGGCTGTCTATTTTGGAAACTTAAATATTAATTAAACTGAGAAAATTTAAGAATTTAATCCAGAATTATTTCTTCTATTGTTATTAAACCATGATTTTTTTCCTTGAAGAAAAAAAAAAAAGACTTTTCTATGTAAGTGTTCTCCAATGAGCCTTTTAGAGGCTACCTCTTCTGCACTCTGTCACAGAGAGCAGTCTCTCCATCCTAAGCCACTGTCACAGAGAGCAGTCTCTCCATCCTAAGCCACTGTCACAGAGAACAGTCTCTTCATCTTAAGCCACTTCCTGCCTTGACAGGAACTCTGCTATGTGGCAGGTTCTAATATTTGAAAATGGCTCACATTGTTAATTCAAACAGGCACAGATCTCTGTTCAAATGAGAGAGATAATTTGCTAGCTTGGGTGCAGTAGCATCATTTTCTAGAACACTGAGATAAGAACCTTTGCACTGGGTCCTACCCCAGGGTCCTTGACCCTAGAGTCTTGCCTCCCCTTTGACAGTGTGAGGGATTGAATTCATGACTCCACACATGCTAGGCTAGTGTCACCTCTGAGCCAGATTCCAGCTCTCCTGACTTTGCATTCTTAAGAATTCACAGATCTTTGATCTGGATTTTGGAGGAAAGAAAAAAATTTCTTTATAGGAAAAACACACTAATGGCATTCATTGTAAAAAGAAAATTGCATACAACAATAATTGCAAAGACAATAATACTGTGGTACAGGTAGTCAAGTCTTGAAGGTTCAGAGAATTCTCGTCTGTTTTGCCTGTCTGTCTATCTGTCTCTGTTGTGTGGAAGAAATGTTATTTAGATAGGAATTTGAAATTGGATAAATGATAATTAGGCTGTGAGGTGGAACTCTAAATACCTACCCTTTCCTCCTCTCCCCTCCCCTCCTTTTCTTGCCTTCTCCTCCCTTCCCTTCCCCTTCTTATCTCCTTCTTCCTATTCCAGTTGAAGCAGTCAACTAACCTGTGTACCACAAAGTTCTCTCGGATAATATTTGCTATCCCACTGCCTTTCGCCTCAGCAGTCGGAGCACTTGGGAAGTGAGACTCAGTGTAGACTAATTCACCAGCCTTACTGAGATGTTGGATAATACCGGCCATCTCTAGTTTCCCATAATGCACTGATGAGGTGGATTAGATAACAAGAAAGGTGAGGGTTCAGAAATGTACTCTGTGAGTGTGTGTGTGTGTGTGTGTGTGTGTGTGTGTGTGTGTTCTGCCAAAGAAATAAAAGGCACTGCTATTGTTTTTTTCTTTTTTATTGAAAATGGATCTTTTTCTCACACAATAAATCTTGATTATAGTTTTTCCTCTTTCTACCCTTCCCAGTTCCTTCCGACTTCCACTCCCGTCCCAATCCACTCCTTTTCTGCAAGAGCAGCTATTGTTAGAGTACCAATACAGGATGGATAATTATGAACTATCATATTTTGGGCATATATAATTCTAAATATTTTTCTATTCCTGTAGATTTTTTTTAAGTTTAAAATTTTACTACATTTATTTCATGCACGTGTATGTGTGTGGGTGTATATGCTACAGCATGTATGTAGAAGCTAGAGGACTAGAGTTGATTCTCTTCTTCCACAATGAGCATCTTATGGGTCCAACTTAAATACTTGGGCTAGGCTGCAAGTGCCTTTACCTGCTGAGCATCCACATGTCCCCACACATGGATCTTTTCCCCTAACGTGTCTCTGGCAATATGCATCTCTTTGGGGTGTCTCTTTTTCTATCTGTATCTGCATAATGTGTATCTACAGGGGGTCTCATGTACATATTCTGTGACTACGTTCTCTTTTAGTGGAAGACAGACACAATGCCATGTGTGTATTTTCAAGAAGGCCAACTGGCTTAGTCAAGGAAGGGTCTGGTGACATCCATATGTTCTTATGGGTTAGAGAAAGGCAAAGAGAGGCAGACAGAAGCTGAAGGGCAAAGGTAAGTTGGTAATTGGGAGAGAACACTAAGATTAATCACCCAACTATCATAACTTTTGCAAACTGAAGTAGGAAACTTAATGCCATACAATTTGATGTTCCCATTCATTAGAACTAAAATATGAAACCAAGATAGTGAAATTCAGACATTATTTTGGGGGTTTTTGAATTTTTTTAGATTACCATCATTCTGGAATTTGATCAGAATGAAGGTCAGATGACCCAGCATCTCCCACAATCTTCAGAATATCTCTTCCACCAATCCTGGTGGATTCCCAAAGAATCCTTTCTTGAGAAAAGTAGACGGAAATTTTATTTACAGAGCAACCAATTAGGTGAGGCAATCATAAGAACGAGATTTCTTGGTGCATTTGGAGACACATAGGAAGTTTGGCCTGTATTACACATTAAAGCCACTCCTCCATCTGCCCCTCAAGGATTCTCTATTCCCCCAGAGAGTTCCCTGATGGAAAAAGAATGTGTTTAGACACTGCTCCTTAGGAGCTTTTGGCCACACCAGGAACCCATGACATTTCATGAATAACACCCAAAATGTCTTCATGTGGAACATTGGGATGAGCCAGCGTATCCTTGGTTGGCATCCAAGAGGAAGGATGTGATCCTGAGACTTCTAAATATCAGATCTGAGCTGATGGTGGGCTTCAAAAGAAGACAACAATATTGAGAAACAAACTGTGTTCATGCCACTGAGGGGGAACTTCAGTTTATCTGGGGTGCTTAGGTGAAGGACCTGGACATAGCCTGAGAAGGCTCTCCAAAGCTCTTGACAATCTCTGAAGTAGAGGACGTGACCCAGAGAACTGCCTCCCTTTGGGGCTTTCAGGGCCATGCATGCTTAAGTAATGAGTTCCAGCTTCTAATGGAGCTACAAGCAAACCTTTTCCCAATGGGCTCAGGTGTGGATGGCACATAAATGGACCTTGGCAAGCCAAGAGTCATTAGTCTGGTGTCCCATGAAGTGGCTTCTACTCTGGGAATCTTTGAGGCACTCTGAGAGTGACAGATGGAAGAATCAGGACATGAAAATCCTCTAGGGTGCTGAGTCTGTGGGAATGGAACCCAGGGTGTCCATCCCTTCCTCAGGCCCTGGAAGCCATCGCATCAGCCGAGCCCCTCATTTAAAAGCTGTGACAATCACAGTTATTTTTATCTGTGTTTTTGTGTTTGTCTCCAGTAGCTTAGCTTACATCAGTCCTTTGAAAAAGAAAATCAGAAGGGTCTATGAAACTGTGTTATTGATTTCCAGGATGACTTTAGTGTCTTCTGTAGATCAGCTCTATCTTTGCTGCTTAGGCTTCTAGAAGGGTCCTGATGCTACTTCCCTGCCTTGAAGGGCATATCAGTTCAGCACTCTGTGGTCTGGAGTTTGGAGAGACAAATATGTTTGCAGACTTTTCTACTCTGGAGGAGGGTTGCATTCTCTCTACATAGCAAGGAACTACTTTTGAGAGCCTGTGCAGTGATTGCAGCAGGCACAGTGAGCCTTTCTCCGGTGGTGTCTATGATCCAGGCTCCGGCCTAAGTGTCATTCATATGCATCCTTCCAGAAAATCCACGAAGTACGGATTATTATCACTACTCGCATTTCATCGATAAGAAACGGAGGCAGGAGTTAAAACTACCTGTCCCAGGTCATAGAACTAATAAACAAAAGGACAGAATTCAACTCTGAGTTTGTGCATTCCTCTCTGTCTCTCTTGCTGCCGAGGGCAATAAATAGCATGGTTTCCGCAATCTAAATCAATCATCTGTCTGTCTTTGCTTTTATATTTGTACCAATGCATGAGAAAAATTTGCCTCCTTAATATTAAGACTTGGAGAATTTTGAGCTAGCTAGCTATGCTGGACTATAGCCGGCTTGCTGGACAGACTGAGCTGAATTATCCTTCAGGCAAGACATTTAGTAACACTGAGATAAGAGTCTGACATCCGTAGTTTCAGTCCTGCGAGACAAAACAAGGTGTCTACTCTTAGAGTCTTCAGGGGAAAGAGGTGATCTTATATTTTGAGGAAGCAGGCTTAGTTATTGTTGCCCTAATAGCCGTGGGAGTGGAGTATACATTGACAGGCTATGTGATACTGTTCACCTTTGCTCTAGGGAGAGGGTTGGGGCTTGCTTAATATTAGCCATTCAGTTGGATGCCTCTGACCCCCAGGGGCTGGTGGGGTATGTTCTTGCCTTGCTTGTAGCCCTTTTTGGTTTTCAGACCCTGTTTACTTAGAGGGCACTGGATACTTTCTAAGGCATATATTTGAAATTGAATAATAGTAGTGAACACCATTGAATCCTCATCTGCCTGCTAGCTGTGACATCTGCTATGGCATTTGCAGATACACAAACCAAGTCCTGGGGTGGGGAGTGGGGGCGTAAAGCCACTTGCTCAATGTATCTACCCTAGAAAGATCCAGTCTTGGCTCTGTTTCCTTAAAAAAAAAAAAAGCCTTCTCTTTTTGTTGTAGATTCAATATAAAATGTCCTTTATGGGCTCAGGTGTTTGCACTTGGTTTCTGGTAGTTGTGTTGCTTTGGAGGGTCATAGAAACTTTCGTAGCTGGAGAAATTGGGTCATGGGGGGCAGGCAGAGCTTGAGGTTTTATATGAGCTTCACTTCTTGTCCGCTCTCTGCTCTCTGACTGGATTGAATGTGACCATCCGACCTTGTGCTCATGTGCCACACCTTCTGTGCTATGATGGACTATATGCATTTAAATTGGGGCCCCAGATAAACCTTCCCACCCTCAAGTGGCTTTCTGTCAGGCATTTGGCCATAGCAAGGAGAAAAGAACGTGACAAGTTTGTAAGAATTGTCAAACAGGAGGTTCCTTAGTGTGCAGGAGCTATGGGAGCTAAGGGCTATGTTCAAAAGTTTACGGATAAAATAAAAAACAAAATTGTGAGGAGAGTTATGAACTGAAGGGTGTTATCCAAACAAAAGCCTGACACTGCAGAGGAGTCAGGCGTGCAGCTAATTAGATGCAGGGAGAAGGGAGGAGAGACCTAACAGGCTACAGATTCTCCTGGACCATCAAATCCTATTGCTGTGTGTAACACACATGCTTTAAGGATGTGGTAAAGGAACATCCATTGATTAATGATAGAGTTAAATAAGATCTGTTAAACAGGGCCCTGGCAGAATTGAGTTTGCAGTCTATAAGTGGCTGTTTCTTCTAAGGTCAGTGTGATGGATCTGTATGACATAACTATCAAAGCATAGGCTTCAGGTGTGTGTGTGTGTGTGTTTGTGTGTGTGTGTGTGTGTGTGTGAGAACTAGTAAAAGAGAATTGATTTGCTACCCACAATGTAGAACTAACACAGTATTCTACTTTAAATCCAAAACAGTCCTAAGGCACTAACTTTATTAGCTTCATTTTAAAAATAGAAACTCAGACTCAGAGGGCGAAGACTATAGAGATAGAATGTAGCAGGGATGGGAGTCAAACTCGTCCTACTGAACTTCAGGGGAAATGCATGGAAGTCTCTCCTTACCAATGGTTTATACTTGTGATCAACGGTGGCTCAAAAAACACAAAATGGAAAGTTCCAGAAATTATTCCCAAGTTTTCAAGGTTAACATGTCTTGAGCAAGATGATGCTATCGCATTTGACTCTTCCCGCTGTTGAGGCCATGTTATGAAAGCTACCTTCCTGTTAGTCCTTTAGTGCCATGAGATTATCAGTTGAGGTGTCTTCAGAGAGTGTAGGCTGCCCTCCATGACCCAGCCTCTCAGCTTACCACAGTCATATCGTCAACAGCTGCTCCTTTATCAGCTTCTTGTCTCAGCCTTCCAGCCCTCCCTACTCTTCTCCATCCACTGCCAGAAAGCACCTCTCTAAAAATTTACATGAGCTCCCACCTACCGGAGGGTTCTTGTTGCCCAAAGGATAAAACCCAGACGTCCTGTTATGGACACGGATTCCGCTTGCACTGCATCTTGACTTTGTACGTCTTTCCTGGATGGTAGTGTATGGCTTACATTTCTCCGTACTTATCTTATGTTTTCAGCTTTGGAACTTTGTACTGTTCCTCTGTCTGGGATCCTTGACCCTCTCTTCTTAGCCAATGTGTTGGGATGTCAGGGAAACACTATCTTATCATCGCCTCACACCCGGACTGGTGGCTGCCTCTTGACACGTTATTACATACTTCGCATCTCCTTCTGGCTCTTGTCATTTCACAGCTCTGTTGGTTAACGTGTCTGACTCATTGACCACTCTAGAGGTGACTATCAGTTAGAGAAGGTGTTTTCTTTAATTCACACAGTGCGCAGGATATGAAGTTTAGCGTGGGACAATGTGGGGCTGTGGTTGAGAGGTGGTGACTGGGTCAAAGCCTCACCCCATCACTAACCTGGAGAGTGAACTTGAGCCTGTTAGCTATTTTATGTCTCTGGATTTTGATCATATCTATAAAATGACCAAACCAGAGCATCCAGAATTGCTATCAAGTAAAATCACCAGTGGCTACTAGGGATTGATTTTATACCCATCCGGTGCTTGACAAAGTTTGGCAGAGATCCTGATATGTACTGAGCATGGGACAGCCCACCACTCCCTGTTAAACAATGAATCCTGGGTTTGGGGCTACAAATGACTTGTTGAGGAAATACGATTTGCCAGAGCCCTTTGGAGGGTGAAGCCTGCTTGGTTGCATGTGAGAAGCCATGAGCATGACATACCAGACTGTCAAGGTCCTTTGATGCACAACCTTTCCTGGCTTTAATTCAGAATCACAGCTCTCACTTCCAAGGGAATATGAAAGGGAAGTTCATTCTGGAGCCAAATATGAGCAATCATAGCCTGGGAAAGATAGATTCAGGTTACCACCAAATACCATATTCCAATGCGTTTTTATAGTAAGAGAACAAAAACAATCATAAATCAAGGCACTTAAAATATATTTGTGAAAATATCAGGTTGGGTTACATACAGTTAATCCTCTTTATAGAGTATGAGTATATGTATTTATTTTCAATTTGCTAGATCCTAGAGTCAACCAGGAAAGGAACCTCTGTGCCTGTTTATGAGAAATTGTGTAGATGAGTCTCTTGTATATCCCTTACAGTCATCTCACATCTCAGGAGATAGATGGTATAGGTCCCTGTTGTGGGATGAATGGCGTCTTGCAAAATAGCACTCATGAGTATTTAACCTCATTTATCTGTAAATGCAACCTTATTTGGAGATTGCACCATGAGCAATGTAAGTTAGGACACAATCATGCTAGGTCAAGTGAGCCCCAAGCTCAATATGACCAAAGCTTCTCAAAGAAGAGCTAGAGGCACGGACACATATAGAAAGATGATATGAAGACACAGAAAAATTACAGCAAACAACACCCTCACAGATGGATCACATAGACTGACATAACTCTGAACCAAGAACTGCCAAAGATTGCTGGTATCTATCAGAGGCTAGACAGCAAAAAAGCATCCCTCATGCCAGCTCTGTTGACAACTTGAGTAGAGACATGTAGCCTCCAAGACTATAAGAGAATAAGAAGAAAACTCTAGTGTTTTGAGACACCAAGCTTAAGGTACTTTGCTAAGATAACCTTAAAAGCCAGCACAGTTAGAAATGCAAGTTTACCCGGTAGTGAGTGCTACCTACAAATCTTACAGGTTGATCTCTCCCCAAGGTAGCATTCCCTTTCACTTCTATCAAAGTCACACTCTAGAGAAGTTGTACAATAACAGAAGCAGTTCTGTGGAATTGTGGAGTGTTTGAATATTTGAAGAATATTTCATGGGAAACAAAACAAAACAGGAGAGAAACTATCCCTAAACCAGGCTTCTGGTTTTACAGAGTCCTGGGAGCATCATGAATTCCCAAAAGGGAGGGCAATTAGAGATGGCTATATTTCTCAGGCTGATTTGACCATGGGAGCCTTTCATTTGACAAAACATCTCATGGGATTCATGTTCTGTCAAAAGTACTTTGGGAAGTGCAGAATTAAACAATCATACAAACAATTTTTTTTACATTATATTTATATCAGATAGTTTTCTTCAGACTTAAAAATTTGTATTGGTGTTTATTCATTGCAAATAGTGATGAGTTACACAAAGACAATTTATTTCGAGTATACTGAATGCCTTTAAAAATAATAAACCAATTATTTTTGTGAGTCACATTTTTACATGGGTGTCTGAAGGAAAATTGGGAAACATTACTGCTGTGTCTGGAATTAGTTTCTATATCTCTGGGTAGCTTAAACTACAGTATTGTTATATGTTTCTTATTATTTGTATTATTATGTGGACTCTTAGAGGCAATGTCATCTAGCCAAAAGTCATTATGAAATTGCCTATAATTGAATAAAGTTGGGTTAGTGGATTTGTATTAAGTGAAAGTGCCCATTATTGGTGTGGTGAATTCTTACAATTTTATGTTGCCTAAGCATTAATTCTAAATTCATTTATAAGGACAAGAGAGATGACCCAGGGTTAAAAGTATGTACTGTTTTGTAGAGGATCAGAGTTAGGCCCATAGCACCCATGTTGAGGAGATTACAATTGCTAGTAATTTCAGCTTCAGGTGACATAATGGCTTCTTTGTACACTCATGTGTATATACCTACACCTCTAACACATAATTAAACTATATGTATACATACACACACACAGACACACACAGACACACACAGACACACACACACACACACACACACACACACACACAGACACACACACACACTCTCATTTATTTTTTTTCCTACCAGAATCAGGGCTCAGTCAGTCTTGAAAGCTGGTGTTTATACCACCTGTGGCTACAGTCCAGATGGGTGCTGCATCCTCCCTCTCCCAATGATAGCTTTCTGAAGGGAGGCTAATATACCCTACTTGACTGTCCTCACTGGCCACTCTACCCCACATGTACTGTGAAGGCATGCAGTGGTATTTCTGGACCCTGTATTTGCTTTACTCCACTATAGGAAACCCTGGACCAATAAAATTCTCCCATGAGTTTTCCTCTCTCCCTACCTGTATCTCTGACTTGGGAGTGTGTAGCTTCCAGGCAAGCTCTGTACCTGCCAGGACTTGTAAGTAAGCAAATCTTTTCATTTTTATTTTGTGTTTCTCCTAATTGTTGAAGAGGTACTTCCATCTTACATTTAAAAGGGTAGAAAATGAGGGTTTCAGGAAGAAAATGTTAGAAAGGAATTATTACAGGCTTCTCGTTGCTGTGAGGTCGCTTGGGAATACAGGTAAAAGAAGACAGAGTTTGCAGAAATAAACATGGTCATTAGTTCTGTAATGGATTCTGGAAACACAGAAAGTAATACTCAGGCAATGAGTATGCATTGTTCAAACCTCCCTCTCTCTCTCTCTCTCTCTCTCTCTCTCTCTCTCTCTCTCTCTCTCTCTCTCT
>JADRCD010207381.1:17494-36833 GCA_019843815.1 Montemys delectorum
TCTCTCTCTCTCTCTCTCTCTCTCTCTCTCTCTCTCTCTCTCTCTCTGTGTATGTGTGCATGTGTATGTGTGTGTATTGTATGTGTTCTTCTCAGACATTCACACTCAGGGACAGTTCTGTGATATTTATATAAGTGCAGAAGTTTTTAACTCTAGCTAAGAAAAACAAAACAAAACAAAACTAAGGACAATATGTTGATTAATCCTGACAGCCCTACTTAATGAATTCAAATTTAAAAGCAGAACAAAAACAATAAAATGTTCTGGAGTTAGTCACAAATTTTGGATGATCATCCCTAATTCTATCATTCCAGCTGTGCTAACTGCTGCTCATAGCATATATGATATAAGGGGTCTAGATCTTTCTCCATGGGTTTTCTCAAGAATCCCGTGTTTGCTTTTTTTAAAATTTTATTTAATTATTTTTCTATTTATTTTGTTTTTTTTAGATATTTTCTTTATTTACATGTAAATTTCTCCTTTCCCACGTTCCCCTCCAACAAACAAACAAACAAACAAGCAAACAAAAACAAGAACAAACCCCTTTTGCCTCCCCCTTCCCCATGCCTGCCACCCCACCCTCTCCCACTTATTGGCCCTGGCATTCCCCTACACTGGGGCACAAAACGTTCACAAGGCCAAGGTCCTTTACTCCTATAGATGATCGAATTTGTGATCCTCTACTATACACCTGCTGCCAGAACATTCAGTCCCACCCTGTATAGTCCTTGATTGGTGGTTGGGTCCCTGGGAGCTCTGAGGGTACTAGTTGGTAATTGTTGTTCGTCCTAAGGGGCTGCAAACCCTTCAGCTCCATAGAACCTTTCTCTAACTCCTTCACTGGGGACCGTGTACTCAGTTCAATGAATGGCTGTGAGCCTCTACATCTGTATTAGTCAGGTATTGTCAGAGCCTCTCAGGAGATAGCTATATGCTTGTCCTTCCTTCAGTCTCTGCTCCATAGTTAATCTCTGCCACTCCTTCTGTGGATATTTGGTTCCCCTTTTTAGGAAGGAATGAAATGTCCACCTTTTGGTCTTCCTTCTTCTTAAGTTTCTTGTGGTTTGTGGGTTATTCTTCCTGTATTCCAAACTTCTGGGCTAATAACCACTTATCAGAGAATGCATACCATGTGTGTTCTTTTCTGATTGGGTTACCTCACTCAGGATGATACTCTCCAGATCCATCCATTTCCCTAAGAATTTCATAAATTCATTGTTTTTAATAGCTGAGTAGTACTCCAATGTGTAGATGTACCACAGTTTCTGTATCCATTCCTCTGTTGAGGGACAGTTTCTGGCTATTATAAATAAGGCTGCTATGAACATGGTGGAGCATGTGTCCTTATTACATGTTGGAGCATCTTTTGGATATATGCCCAGGAGTGGTATGGCTGGGTCCTCTGGTAGAACTATGTCCAATTTCTGGAGGAACCGCCACACTGATTTCCAGAGTGGTTGTACCAGTTTGCAATCCCACCAGCAGTGAAGTAGTGTTCTTCTTTCTCCACAACCTCTCCAGCATCTGCTGTCACTTGAGTCTTTTATCCTAGCCAATCTGACTGGTGTGAGGTGGAATCTCAAGAGTTGTTTTGATTTGCATTTCCCTGATGACTAAGGATGTTGAACATTTCTTTAGAGGTTTCTCTGAATCCCTTTGGGGTAGAAGAGGGAATATGATTTATGGAAAAGATGTCAGTTAGAACATCTTAACTTCTCTA
Organism: Montemys delectorum; assembly: GCA_019843815.1. Lineage (NCBI taxonomy): Eukaryota > Metazoa > Chordata > Mammalia > Rodentia > Muridae > Montemys > Montemys delectorum. Next base: position 19,215 of record JADRCD010207381.1, read on the forward strand.
CCTCAGGACAAGTTCATGTGTATCCTAAGGACTATCCCAGTAGGGTAGACTATATTATTAGCAGCATTTAACAATAATTGATTATGACAGGAATGATCTTTGTGGGGTAGTTGTTTAAATGAAATCATATATATATATGATGAAATCACACATACATACACACACACACACACATATCCAATAGAGGATGAATTATTTTGTTCTTGTTTCTAAAGAGTTAGTTTTTTCTGAAATGGGATAAAGACCTCAGCAGACGTGTGTTGATAGAATGGCAATGTATGATGTTTATAAGATGATGTCTGCCATAACCAAACATTATGTGGAGCTCAGGAATTCATGGAAGAGAGGGAGGAAGGATTATAGGAACAAGAGTGGTCAAGGATACCATAAGAACATGGCCCATAGAATCAACTAACCGGCCTCATAGGGTCTCAGAGAGACTGAAGTGACAACCAGGGAGCCTGCATGGGTCTGACCTACATCTTCTGCTTGTATGTTATGGTTGTATAGCTTGGTGTCCTTGTGGGACTCCTCAGTGGGAGCAGTGGCTATCTATGACTCTTTTGCCTGCTTTTGGGACCCTTTTCATCTTATTGGATTGCCTCATCCAGCCTTGATATGCAATATGTGCCTAGAATTATTAGAACTTGTTATGCCATGCTTGGTTGATAACCCTGAGAGGTCTGCTCTTTTCTGAAGGGAAATGAGGAGAAGTGGATTTAGAGGAAAGGGGAGGTGGGGGGAGAGGTGCCACACCCACTCGTCTATTCCAATAAAGTCTACAATATCAGGGTTAAAAGCCTGATCATGGACAAGAGGCATTATGACTTCAAAGGGAGTTTGTGCCTCCTGGGTATTCAGTCAGTCATGGCATCCCCTAACTCAGAGGTAGCCCAGATATGTCCTTGCAAACTCATGTGCTAAGTGCCCACCAAACTATGATTTATTAATAGCTAGACAAAATTGGACATTGCTCTCTGACCATTACCAATGTTCCAACATCTTAGCCAAACTGTGAATTGGAATTTTGTAAAGAATGTTACCCATCCAGACTAATTGCCTCCAGCATTGTTAGGGAGATAGTGAAGGGGGTAGGGCATTGAAATTTACAGAATGGGAGACTTATCCCAGGGCAAGGTCAAGTAGAATCCTCATTCTCATCCACATACTGCAGCTGAACCACTCCTAGGAATTAGCAAGAAAGAGACTTATCTCTACTAGCCCAGAAGATTAGTATAGTGGGCGTTTTACTAAGGATGGGCGGGACCTTGAGCTGAGTGTGTGTGAGAGAGACAGTGTGCAGCAATCTGCATTCTAGATTCATGATTCGAGCCTCTACCCTCCTGGCTGGCGCACCTGCAGCCCCCCAGGACTCTAGCCAGGCCCATGCAGCCTGAGCGTGCTCGGAGCCCAGGGGTCCTCCACCAGTTTAGAGGACATAGCTGCTGTTTTAGACTCAGTGTGTTTCAGGTGGCCTCACATGTACCTCAACTGCTGAGCTGCCAGATCTTTCATTTCTCTCTTGTAATGACTGTAAAAACCTCATGCCATTTTTAAGAAATACATTCAGACTCAGCACTTCCTTGTGTCTGTCTCTGTCTGTCATTCACCGAATTTTTGCCCACCTGACCAGAACGCTCATCCCACGGAACAAGAGGTCCCTGCAATGAACCCAGTCCGGGGCAGAGAGGTACTGGGAGGAGAGTATGGAGGGGAAACTGCAGTCAGGATGTAATATATGAGAGAAGAATAAATAAATAAATAAATAAATAAATAAATAAATAAAAAATATGATGATTCTGTAGCTGGTAATATGGCTCAGTAGATAAAGGCACTTCCAGCCAAGTTCAAGGAACTGAGTCTGAATCCAGCAACCTACATGGCAGGACAGAACAAACTCCTTCAGGATATCCTTTGATTAACATACACACACAGTATAACATTCATGTGTGTGAGATTGTGAGTATGAGTGTGTGTGCATAGATACTTGCACATGTCCTCATTCGTGACTGCACACTTGCATGCACATGCAATAAATAAATGTAATAAAAAATTTTAAAAAACCTAATGTCTGTAATTAATTATGCAACACAAACTTAAGCATCAGGGGCCTATGGGAAGAAAACTTATTTTTGGAATACCCTTTCCCCTAAAGGTCATTAAACTTTGTGAGCAATCATTTAAATTCAAACAGTGTCAATGATCTATGTTAAAAAATTATAAAGAAATTTGCTTTCTTCAACTTGAACAGCACAAGACCATGATTGATTCACAATGACAGGGAGAGAAGAGATTTTGAATTGGATCTTAGAGGTGGCCACAATGCAGTAAGGGACAAGTTGGGTTTCAGAGGGACTGAGAAGCTCAGATCATGTGTTTTGTTCTGTCCTGTTTGAAGTTGCCTGTTTCTACAGTCAGCTGCCTGGCCCACAGGTTCTAGCAGGTGCTGCCCACTTCTGACACTCATCGACTGGAGAATTTTCACAAACATTCAGGGTAAGGAGTCTTCAAGGACTTTGTCCACAAAGTACCATTTTAGTTGGGTAACAAGAGGCAAAGTTAAAATATTGAAGAATTTTGGCTGTGTTTGTTTCTCACAGTTCCCCTGAGGTCTTTTCCATAGAAGTTCATATATTTTTCTCTGATCTCATTTCTAAGAGACCAAATATATAGCTTTTAAATCACAGAGGCTACCCTGGGGAGTCTTTTGAAAGTGTCAGTTTCCTGTAGTCCTCCCATTGGGGCATCAAAGAATAGAAGCCAGGATTGGAAGCAACCCTGAAATAAGCCCCATCTTAGGAACTCACAGGGAAGTGATTGGTGACTTCTCCAGAAGGCCAGTGGCAGGACAGGTATCTTAGTCAGTGTCTTATTGCTGTGAAGAGGCACCATGATTGTGGCCATTCTTACAAAGGAAAACATTTAATTGGGGCTGGATTACAGGATGAGTCCATTGACATCATAGCAGGGAGCATGGCAGCATGCAGGCAGGCGTGGTGCTGGAGAAGGAGTGGAGAGTTCTACATCTGGATTGTAAGGCAGCAGGAAGTGAGAATGAGCCACTGGGCCTGGCTTAAACTTTTGAAACCTCAAAGCCCATCCCCAATTACACACTTCCTCCAAAAAGCCACATCTCCTGATAGTACTACTCCTTATGAGCCTACATGGATTATGTTCATTCCAACCACCACTGCAGAGGACAGTGACAGGTTGAGGGTTTTGGAATTCCTTGTTTCTCCTAACCTTTGATGACTACTGAGGATGACAATGAAAAAAAAAGTTTCTGTGTAACAGATGGAACTGTATTGTTCTTTTACAGCTGTCTTGGGGAAGGATGTGTGTCGTTGGCTAAAGAGAAGACTTGGAACTTCTTGAGTTGGGACGATAAAAGTAAGCTACTTCTCCCACCAACTCCCTCTTCTCATTGTTACAAACAGATTTTTCCAGTAATGACAAGGATCATTTGGATAGAATCAAGGACCAGAGTAACGACCGTCATAGACCTTTCAGAGATAGATGCTCAGATCTCAAGGCTTTTGTTGTCCACGGTCTGCTCTTACAGACGTATGAGGGAGGTGTTGCTGTGGGCAGCGTGTACATGGGGCATTATTGTCAATCTTTTAAATTACCTTATCAATCCCAGCTTAATATCACTGCTAATTTACTACTGCTGTTGTTGGGAATATCAAGAATCAGTTTTACCCAATGTAAATATTATAATAGCTCCTGCTGCAAGTAAATTACCCCATGATTTTTTAATTCATTTACAGCTTTATAGTGGTTTTTAGAGTGCCTGAACAGTCTCTTTCCTCTCCTCCCCTCCCATCTCCTCCACTCCTTTCAATTATTTACTATGTAGCCCTGGATGGCCTCAAGCCACTATCCCACTACAGCCTTCCAAGTCTGGAATTAGATGTCTAGCCCATTTTAACCTAAAATATCTTATTTCTAAACATTTTAAATTCATGAGTTCTTCCAAATTCATATACCTTATATCAGCATAAATATTTTTTATCTTTTCTCATCTGACAGGTTTAACTGGGAACAATTTATTCAGCAATCTAAACATTTTATTTCTAGAAGGAATGTATATTTCAAAAGCAAATTTAAGTCAGTGACTATATAATCTTATCAACTTCTAGTTTTTTTTCCTTTTTAGTTATGAACCAATAACAAACAAAATTAAGTCAGGAGATTCAGAAGGTCTACAGAGATTATGGCAATTTCCTAAATGAGGTATCAGATCATAGACTTATTATTATTATTATTATTATTATTATTATTATTATTATTAAAGAACTTTATTAACAGGTGCTTGCAGTTTGTTGACTTTTTCTGAAAAATTCAAGTTGTAAACTTTATTGTAAATTAAAAATGAAGTTCTTAAATATCTCAACTTGACCAGATATGAAACAATTTAAAAACTGTTAAAAGTGTACTGAGAAAAAACAGGCCTTTTTTTTTTTCTTAAACAGCACACTTGTCATTACCAAAAAGAGACATCTTTAGGTAAAAATAATAAAAACCCCATGGTGCATAGATCATGCAGACAGTTCTAATGTATCTGGTCAAGGGGCAAAAAGCAAGCACTTAAGGGCTTTAGCTCCAATCTTTGTTCATTTCTTAGTACTGGAATTTCATATTCATTTCTTCTTGTTGGATGACCAAACCAGATGATGGTAGAGATGGTAAGCCAACATTTACTCAGCCCTGCCCTGCTCAGCCTTGGGAATGGATAAATTCTCAGCTGGTGGCTTGGCTGCTTTTGTTTCTTTGCCATCTTGTAATTTAGGACTCTCTGGGCATCTGCCTAGGTAGTTGAAGTTGCAGTGGACATCTTTTTCTAACCACAAAGGGGCATGATCACAGAGTTTAGAGTGTCATAGCAATGCATAGAGGAAAATCAGTCAAGAAAGCTAGATAGGAGGGGTGGCTGGATGTCCCCTGCCCCATCAATAAAAGCAGCAGACAAATTACTAGGCATAGTTAGGGTCCTAGAGTCAACTCAGTTAAGTTGGCTTAAGACTTCTAAAAGTCATGTTGCAGAGGATATGACACTTAGCCAAAACAGGCACACAGGGGCTACTAGACCTAAGGAAAGACCAAGATGCACACTGGTTCTCTGGTGTTTCTATAGTTTAGTTGACATCCTTGCAGGTTTATTAAGACTTTGCATGGCTGAAGAGAAAAAGGATGTTGTGAGCCTAGAGTCTTACAAGAAAAAAGTATTTTGGCACATGGCTGTTACAATAAGTTTGGTGTTTAAGCATACACATTAAAATTTTTAGTGTTTAATTTTAATTATCTATTCCTTGAGGGTTTTATGGACATATAGAATGTATTTTCATCATGCCCCACATTCCTCCCCAGCTCTTCCCAGAACCCGTCCTCTCCCTTCCAACTTCATCTCTCTTTTTTCCTTTAGAGTCCACTCAGGCCAATTACTCCTGTCTGCATTCACATGTGCGTAAAGGCCACTCATTGGAACCTAGGAAGGAAACTGAGTGAGCTTCTTCTTCAGCCCATCAACTGCCAATGCCTTTTAGCTAGGGCAAGGTCTTGCGACCTCGTCCTCCGTCCAATAAGCGTGCTTTTAGAAACAAAAAACCACAAGTATAAAACGTTGGAATAGGTTTTAATTGGCATGTTTTCTTAAATATAGTTAACTATGAAAAAAAGTTGACTTTCATTTTCATTTATTAGCTTTTTATGACTAAGTTCAATAGACAAAAGGATGCTCATATTAGTTTTAAATTAATTAAAACTTAAAGGATATTTAGAAATATGGTTATCCATGTTATCTTTCTTGTCATAGGTTGGAGAAGATGATCTGTTAGAGGCCACTTGTAGCAATGGTTTGAATTCCAAAGGACAAATAATGGTATTTTAATTCTGATTTGGGGCCTGAACTTGGGAAAGGAAGAACAAAGAATAGTTGTCCAAGAGACAAGATATAAGTTCTACCTATCTAGAGTCAAGAAATGATTATCGACAACATTGTTCAGTGAAATGTTGTGTAAACGCCAATGACATCTGTTGGTTTCGATGCTTTCAGTTCTTGCTACCCTTTCTAAGTGTTTGTCTTACCTATCAGTGCTTGAAAGGGGCTCTTGAGACCACTAACATAACTGGGGTTGTCTCCTTGTTTCTGTCAGTTTCTGTCAGATATTCATAGCTTTGTTGCTTGGTGCATCCCACTTGGAACTGGTAAGTTTTATCAGTAGAGAATATGCCATTTGTTTTCTCGTAACTTTCTGTGATCTTAAATCTGGAGCCATTTTTGATGGGTTTTGATTTGACAAATTATTTTTTTGTGTCCTTTTTCTTGCTACCTGTCAGTGTGTTGCTTTCTGAGGTAAGTTTCTTGTATGTAGTATATAAAGAGGTCTTTATAAAGAGATTTGTGCATTTCAATCTTCTAATCCCCCTTTTCATTTGTATATTTAGATTGTTAATAGTTAATGTACTTATCAGTATAGTGTGGTTGTAAATACTTTTTTAATATTACTTGTTTTCTTTTCCCTGCCATCATATTGTTTACACAAACTCTTTAAAATTTCATGTTAATTTATCTTTAGTTTTTAGTATATACTTTTGTATAGATTTTTTTAGTTTGTTTCATAATTTTGTCAGTTCAAATATGGTATAGAATCCCTTCATATATCTTTATTTATCTTCCCATACAAGATACTAGTCTACAACTCTTCTATATCCATTTTAAACCATATCAGACAGTATTATGGTTTTTGTTTCAAGCATCAAGTATAATGTAGACTTGAAAAGGAAAAGGGAAGCTGGTGTCTTTGCATTCTTTTGTTTTATTTTTTCTCTCCTTTTTTTCTGATATTCTAAAGTTACTTCTATTTATCATTTCCTTCTTCAGGAACTTTATTTAGTAATTCTTTAAAAAATACTTATGTATTTTTATTTTATTGTGTGAATGTTTTTTTTGCATACCTGTAGGTCCACCATGTGTATGCCTCATGCTTGCCAAGGTCAGAAGAGAGTGTCGGAGAAACTTACCTCTCTCCATGTGAGACTGAATACTGCAAATGTTTGAACATTAATCAGGAAGAAAAGTGGGATTGTATGAAGTAACTTTTTGGGTTTATTTCTTTTCTAACTAATATAAAGAGAAAACTTTGTATTAGTCCTCACTTCTGTCCAACTCCATATCAGAAATGGAAGACATTGAGAACCTTAGTTATGATAACAGGAACTGTACAATAGAAAACTTCAAGAAGGAATTTTACCCCATCATATACCTGATAATATTTGTTTGGGGAGCCTTGGGAAATGGCTTTTCCATATATGTCTTCCTACAGACTTACAAGAAGTCCACACCTGTGAATGTTTTCATGCTCAACCTGGCCATTTCAGATTTTCTATTCATAAGCACCTTGCCCTTCAGGGCTGACTATTATTTCAGAGGTTCCAATTGGATATTTGGGGACACAGCCTGCAGAATTATGTCTTACTCCTTATATGTCAACATGTATACTAGCATTTATTTCCTAACTGTCCTGAGTGTTGTGCGTTTCTTGGCCACTGTCCACCCCTTCCAGCTGTTCCATGTCACCAACTTCAAGAGTGCCTGGATCCTCTGTGGGATCATATGGGTCTTCATCATGGCTTCTGCAGCACTGCTTCTGAAGAATGGCCAAGAGAAGAGAGATGGCTTTATATTATGCTTGGAGCTAAATCTCAAAAAGATAGAAAATCTAAAGATCATGAACTACATTGCATTAACAGTAGGCTTCTCACTTCCATTTTTCACACTCACCATCTGCTACCTGCTGATCATCCGGGTCTTGTTAAAGGTGGAGATTCCAGAATCAGGTCCACGGGCTGCTCATAGGAAGGCACTGATCACCATTGTCATTGCCATGATTACCTTCCTCCTCTGTTTTCTGCCATACCATATACTGCGGACCCTCCACTTGACCAAATGGGAAAATTCATGTGGGAATATGTTACATAAGGCCACGGTCATCACACTGACCTTGGCTGCAGCCAATAGCTGCTTCAATCCTGTTCTCTATTATTTTGCAGGAGAGAATTTCAAAGCTAGATTAAGAGCTATATTCATCAAAGATCATGTATAGAAAGCAAAGTCAAAGTGTAGCCTTCCTATTTGTGTGTAGCTGAAGAACAGAATTAAGAGTATTGGGAGCTGTTCCACAAGTATGCTCATGAACGTTGGTGTCCACCTTCATTCACTCTGGGTCTCCAAATTACTTTATATTGGCATCATAACCAACAAATCTTGGTTCCTGACATTTAATTGACCACAACATTTGTTAATAAAGCCTATTTCAGAAACTTCATTAGATGTAATTTTAGTTCTTGGAACTAAATGAGAAATGTAGAAAAAATGTTTCCACTGGAATCTTGCATGCTGAAATGTGACATTGGGAAAACTTGTCAAACACAGTAAGCCATGTTTTGCATCAGATCTTATGCTAGTTCTTGGGAATAGACATTCTAAATTCCTAACTCGAAGACATCCTTAAGCACCAAATCCTCTCCCTATTAAAGTCTTTGAGACACAGTCAAACCCACTGGGGGTCTCTGTGCATCTAGGAGAGCATCCCAAGGATGCTCTGGAGGAGGATTCGATTTAAAGAGGAAAGCTGTCCTCTAATGCAAGTCAAGGTCCAGACAAGGTTGGTGAGGGAAAAAGGAGGAGAAGGATTAAGGCAAAAGAGGGAATGATAAGTAGAGGTAAAGAGTTATTTCATCTTTGCCTCCAAGAGATGGATTCTAGCAACCAAATGGCAGAATGTGCCTTTTGTGTCTTTCTTATCAGGAGTTAGGAAGACTGAGGACTGGGGCTGTGTGGGGATCTCTTCCCTAAGGGATACAGGAATTATGTGTGAAATAGGGATGAAGAATGGTCATGGTCATGCATCTCATGAGACTTGGGTCTCAACTGACGTCATTGTAGTCATTGGCTCCTCCTATTAACCTACAGAGATAACAATTGAAGAAGGTGGGCCTTTGGGAAAGGGTTGGGCAGAACGTGAGAAGTCATATATATATATATAAAAAGTCCTTGATATTAAAAAAAGACCCTTTCTATCTGCAGAAACTGACTACAGATACTACCAATTATTCACATGACCACTGTGTTGACCCCAACAGTCAAGTGCCATCTCTGTGCTGAGTCCTTCAGAAATGCTGTAGAAAGCACAGAGATTCCATGGGTGGAAAACTTAAGAAGTGTGTCCCAGTCTACACAGCTAGTGAGCACTTTAAAAGCCCTGGGCACTCTCCTTGCTCTTCCTCCTCTGCCCCATGGACCTCCAGAAAGTCTGCATGGAAACCCATGGTCAAAAGTCTGCATGGATACCAGTTAGTTCATATTGTTGTTCGTCCTAAGGGGCTGCAAACCCTTCTGCTCCTTTGGTCCTTTCTCTAACTCCTTCACTGGGGACCCTGTACTCAGTTCAATGGATAGCTGTGAGCCTCCACTTCTGTATTAGTCAGGTACTGTCAGAGTCTCTCAGGAGATAGCTATATTCTGGCAGCATGTGTATAGTAGAGGTTTGCAAAGTTGGTCATCAATGGGAAGAGAGGTCCTTGGCCCTGTGAAGGTTCTGTGCCCAAGTGTAGGGGAATAAGTGTAGCCAATAAGTGGGAGAGGGTGGGGTGGTAAGCAGGGGGAGGGGGGAGGCAACAGGGGTTTGTTCTTGTTGTTTTTTGTTTTGTTTTGTTTTGCTTTTGGAGGGGAAACTGGGAAAGAAGAAATCATATGATATGTAAATAGAGAAACTATCTAATAAAAAATGCCTACATGGAAACTTTCTCTCTTGTCAAGCACATATGCCTTTCTCATCCTTAACAAGGAAACCGAGGTCTGGGGGCTGGAGGGATGCTTTGGGGGTTAATAGCACTTGTTGCTTTTATAGGGGATCCAACCACTGACACGGAGAGTCACAGCCATCTTTAACTCCAATTCCACTGGATTTGATGCTTTTTTGTGGGCATGTACACAGTGCACAGACATAACATACAGACAAAACATTCATACATGTAAAAATTCATAACAACATCAATAATGATAACAACACTGAAAAAAAAACCAAAGCAATTTTTGACCCCTGGCACAGTTGGGGATGGAAGGGAGATTGTGTTCTGAAGTTGGAGAGTGCTGCAGTCGTGTTTATAGAAAATGACGACCCTGTAACCTTCCTTTATTTAGCTAGCAAATTGATAGAGATATCAGAGGAAAGCCCTAGTACATCTGGCTACATGGGACTCCCCTATCCTTGAGAAAAGGCTGACAGATTCTTGGAAATCCTCCAACCCCAAATCTGAGTGTCTTTCATTTATCTGACAGCAAAGCCTACAATCTAATCCACCCCCTTCACTCCCAGAGAGCATCTAGCCAACTTGGTCTAGTCCCACTCTTGATCATAAATGCATCAATAGAAAAACTCCCTAATATTCAAGGCACCAACAATTAAGAGCACAGAGGGAGGCATCTTTAATAGGAAAGGTCTCAACATTTTTTTTTTTTTACTTGTATCAGAAAGCACTGGGCTACTGCTCAAAACAAACAAACAAACAAACAAACAAACACAAGCAGGCTGGTAACCAAGACAACTAGAGTACAATGCAGTCCTTAGTGTGCTAGAGAAAAGTGTTAGCTAGGGCCTTGAGTCGTAACTAGAGCCCACTACATAGTTGAATATTTATACAGAGCTTGACTTGACACATAGAAACGCTGCAATAGATTGTCGAAATGAGTGGGGAGGATACACGTGGGGGTGGGAGGAGAGGCACAGGGAGCTTGGGTTTCTATCTTCCACCAGAGAGAGTTCATGTTAACCAACGTTGGGGAGCAATAAACAGCTACACAGCATGTTGTTTAGTGAGAGGGAGTGAATGGGAAGGTGTGTGTGCAAAAAGCCCTGGAGGAGATTACCTCTGGATTGGGAGCTGAACGCGGGATATTTGTTATTGAGAATTGTCAAGCTGAGTGATTTGTGATGTGTACTGCTGAAATAAAATGAAATTAAATAGAAACCTTCAAATCAACTTTGTGTATTTAAAGAAGCAAGAATAAGAATAACAGAAATGGTACCAGGAAAAATAAAACAAACTTCTTACTTAGGGTGGAACGTCTCTGAGGCAAAAGACAAAGTGGAAGTGTATTTGCCTATGTGAAGGCCAGGAATGCCCTGAGGTTTTAGATACAACTCTTGTTGGTTGAGAGATGAGGTGACTCTTCACAGAAATATACAAACTCTTCAAGGAGGAGAAAAGAGTTTTGGTGTGGAAGCCTTTTCAGTGGGGGCTAAGGACTGAATTACACTGTGATTTAGAACCTTTGGAAACTTCTTAGCTTTCATCATGGTTTACTTTCAAGTAGAGATGATGTTAAACTAGAAAAAAAAAGTGAGGATGAGAACCTTCCAGCCTAGAGAGGGAGAGGCTAGTAAAAGCCACAAAGGGAAATACATTGAGAAAGAGCTTGTTATAATGCTGATGTGGATTTTCATATTCTGATATCATAGTGGCAGTAGCATAAGCATCTACGGGGAGCTAAAAAGAAACACTAGCTTGGACACTAGCTGCTTGCTACAGAGAGTTGGAGAAGTCTCCAGGTTAGCTGCATGATGTCTGCAGGGAGCTAAGAGTTCAGCTATGGACTGCCAACTCTAATTCTCTGTGCCTTTGCATCCCAAGTACGGGTAGGCACAGTGAGATGTACTGGCCATAAAGACAACCTGGAGCATGGATCAGTACATTTTAGCTGGTATCTGATGACCAGAGAGGCTCACAGAATACTCAGTCCTTTGCATAACGGTCAGGGAACAGCAGATTGTTGTGTAGCTCACACACTGGGGCACCAATAACCAGACTGAATTTCCCATCCGATGGTACAATGAGGGCTTGAATCTCAGTAAATTAATGTTCTTCAAATCAATTGATACTATATAGTAACATTTTAGCTGGAAGCCTCCATCCATTTTTTTTATTAACAACATATTTCATACAAATAAAGACACATGCTAAAGCAGAATCAAATAGTGGCCTCTGTTCTTATTCTTTAGTATGAAGACTAAGCTTTTATTAGTACTGCCCTGGTCATTTACAGATCTATGATCATAGAGATCATCAACTTCAATTTCATATTATTTTTGTTTTTATTTATAGTTTTGCCACATAAACGTATGCCCATATAAAATACTGTTTTGTTTGGATGTTTGTGCACTTCGTTTTGGAAAATGAAATGATACAGGAACTTTTTCTTTCCAGATTTAGTTATTCATTTGTTTGAAAGTCAATTAGGATGCTGCCTCTTGGATTGACTAATACAATTGAACTATTCATGCTCTTGTTAATGAGGCCTTAAGGTTTTTGTGATATTTTTGTTTTGCTTTTTTTTTTTTTTTTTTTTTGGGGCAAGGTCTCATTCAGCCTGGGGTGGCCTTGAATTCACTATGGAGCCAAGGATAACTTTAAACTCCTGATCCTCATGCTTTTGCCTCCCAAGTGCTCAGTTGCAGGCATGCACCACCATGCCCAATTTTATGCCAGCTGACTAAGCACTCTACTAACTGAGCTACATCCCAGTGCTGTGTTGTAGGTCTCCATCAGTAGTAAGGACCATATTCTCATATGTGTCTCAGTGCACACACTTAGTGAAAAGCATTCTCCAGATCTTGAGTTTAGGGATGTGCTCATGATAACACATTTTTGAGTACTACTCACCTGTTCTCCAAACTGATTTTACCAACTCAAACCCATTCCAGCAGCATATGTGACCCTCATGGATCACCTTCTGTGGTGGTTTAAATAGGGACAGCCCCCATAGACGCATACGTTTGAATGCTGGTCTGAGAGGGAGTGGCACTATTAGGAGGTGTAGCCTTGTCGGAGGAAGTTTGTCACTGTTGAGGCAGGCTTTGAGGTCATATGCTCAAGCTACACCCAGTGTGGCATACAGTCTCCTTCTGCTGCCTGTAGATCAAGATGTAGAACTCTCAGCTTCTTCTTCGGCACCATGTCTGCCTGTGTGTTGCCATGATGGTAATGAACTAAACTTCTGAAACTGTAAGGCAGCCCCAACTAAATGTTTTCCATGTTAAATGTTTGCTATGGTTATGATGTCTCGTTCCTGCAATAGAAACCTTAACTAAGACACCCTCCTTGGAAGGTAACCTCTTAGGGAAGAGATGAAGGCTCACTTAGACAATTACAATTTTATATACAAGTATTATGCTTTTGGCAAAAGGACAGTGATAACAGATGGACAATCTGAAATGTAAGACGGAAGAGTGCACAAAGATATGGGCATTTACAGTGTGCAAGGCTAGACTTGCAGATCGCCAGCTGGGTAAACTGTCTGCTGCTATTTGTCATCGCCTAACCGTCACCTATCCAACTGGCATTCCTTTGGTGTCAGCAGCTAGATTTATTAATGTTATACTCTTTTCTAAAACATGTGTGTGCATTTCTATGCACTACAAGAACTTGAAGATATCCAAAATATATAAAGAACTCAAGAAACTAGGCACTAATAAACCAAATAACCCAATTTAAAAAAATGGGGTACAGAGCTAAACAGAATTCTCAAAAGCTGATTCTTTAATAGTCTATAAGTACTTAAAGAACTGTTCAAGGAGCAAAACAATCACCGGAAGCAGAGGGAGGGATCTGGGAGAGAGAGAGGAAGGAGAGGGGAAAAAGGGGTGGGGACAGAATCAGATATTGGAAGGCACAGGAGAGAAGTACAGAGGGTCAGGAAGTCAAATAGAAATATGTAACAATGGAGGTTGGGGAGCTGGGGATAGCCACTAGAAAGTCTCAGACACCAGGGAATGGAGAGTTTCCCAGGACCCAACAGGGATGACGTTAGCTGAAATACTCAACAAAGGGGAGATAGAACCTGTAGAGACCACTTCCAGTAGATATGCATGGCCCCCAGTTGAGAGATGGTGCAACCCAGCCATCTCAAAAATTTTAACCCAAAAATGTTCCTGTCCAAAGGAAAGACAGAGACAAAAATGGAACAGAGACTGAAGGAAAGGCCATCCAGCGATTGCCCTACCTAGGGATCCATCCCATCTGCAGACACCAAACCCAGACACTATTGCTGATACCAAGAAGTGCTTGCTGACAGGAACCTTGCATAGCTGTCTCCTGAGAGGCTCTGCCAGCATCTGACCAATACAGATGCAGATACTCACAGCTAACCATCGGACTGAGCCCAGGGACACCAACGGAAAAGCTAGGGACTGAAGGAGCTGAAGGGGTTTGGAACCCGATAGGAAGAACAATCTCAACTAACTGGACCACCTAGAGCCCCAGACACTACACTACCAACCAAAAAGTATATATGAAGGCATCCATGGCTCAGATACATATGTAGCAGAGGATGACCTTATCTGACACCAATGGGAGTCAAAGCCCTTGGTCCTATGGAGATTTGATGCTCCAGTGAAGGGGGAGTTGCTAGAGCAGTGAGGTAGGAGTGGGTGAGTGGGTGAAGGATCACCCTCAAGGAGGCAAAGAGGAGGGGGATGAGGGAGGATGGGATGGGGGTTGTGGAGAGGTGACCTGGAAGGGGGATATCATTTGAAATGTAAATGAATAAAATGATTAATAAAAAATAGAACTGTTCAACATCCTTAGTCATTAGGGAAATGCAAATCAAAGCTACAGTGAGATTCCATCTTACACCTGTTAGAATGGCTAAGATCAAAAACCCAAGTGATTGCTCATGCTGGTGAGGATGTGGAGCAAGGGGAACACTCCTCTATTGCTGGTGGGAGTGCAAACTAGTACAGCTACTATGGAAATCAATGTGCTGGTTCCTCAGAAAATTGGCAATCAATTTATCTCAAGACCCAGCTATACTACTCTTGGGCATATATCCAAAGGATGCTCCATCCTACCACAAGGACACTTGTTCAACCATGTTCATAGAAGCTTTACTCATAACAGGCAGAAACTAGAAACAGCTTAAATATTCCTCAACTGAAGAATGGATAAGAGAAATGTGGTATATTTACACAATGGAGTATTACTCAGTTGTTAAAAACAATTGCATCATAAAATTTTGGAGCAAATGGATGGAATTAGAAAATATCATCCTGAATGAGGTAACCCACTCAAAAAGACAAGCATGCTATGTACTTACTTATCTGTGACAATAGATAAGTAATTGGCAAGTAAAGAACAATCATGCTACAATCCAAAGACACAGAGAAGCTAAGTAACAAGGGGGGCTCAAGGGGGAAGAGAAAATAGAATAGGTTTTGTGGGTGAACTGGGGACCTGTGGGGATGGTAACAGGAGGGACCAGGTTCCAGTGAGAGAAAGGGAGGGAGAAAGGGAGAGAGAGAAAAAGGAAGAGAGGGAGAGAGGGAGAGGGGAGAGACCTCTGGAATTAGAGGGCATTTGGGAGTGATTTAGAAGCCTAGTGCAGTGGAAACTCCCTGGAATCTACAAGAATGACTCTAATTAAGACTCCAAGTAATGGAGGATACAGAGCCTGAACTGGCCACCACCAGGCAGGGCTCCTAGCAATGTGACTGGGACATCCTCTCAGCCACAAAACCTTTGACCTACAATCTGTCCAGCCTGCAAGGCATTCTGGGGCAATGGCGGTACAAAACTGGTGGGAGTGGACAATCCACGAACGATCCAAATTGAGACTGCCTCTCATGACATGAGCCTGACTGGAATTAGTGTTGCCTATTTGCATATAGGTGGGGGGCCACCCACTGAGACATGGGGAATCTACAAATAGTTCTATCTCCTAAGAAAATTGACTCTTCCTTCCTCAGAAGCCATCAAGGGCTAATAGCTTCTCAACTAGGAGTAGGGTCTTGGGAGAACCTTCTCTATCCATTTGACAATGGCTTGGTCTCCTGCAGGTACGTGTAGACAGTCAGCCATAGCTGCAATGAGTTGATGCACGCATCGGCTGTGTCATATCCAGAAGGTATTTCACAGCTCCTCTGTTCCTTGGCTCTTACATTCTTTCCATTGGCTGCAATGTTTTCTGATCATTGAATGAGAAAAGTTTGTAGGCATACATTTTTTTGTTACCTACTTTTTGTTAAGAGTTCAATCTCCCCTCTAGCCCACCAACCAGCAGACACCAGGCACGAACCAGCAGCTGCAGACCAGTCCTTTCAGCAAGCAGACGCCAGGCAGCTGTAATTCAATCCAGAAAAACCTGTCAAGCTCACCAACCTGCCTGAAGTGAGGCCATGGAATTGGCAAGCTACGACAGGAACCTCATGAGCAGTTCTTGGGCAAATTTCTCTCAGTGTCAGAGTTATCACAAGTTGAGCTCAACAACGCTAAATATATGCGTGTCTTTAGTGAAGAATAGTGAGGTGGGGCAAACCAAACCAATCCTCAGTACTCATCTCCCACTGTCTGTGGAACCATATTTATACTCCTTCATCAAGTGCACTTTCATGTGTCTGCTATATTCAAACATCCTTTCACCTGTCTCTACTTCAGGAAAACAGTTGTTCATCTGTTTGCTTTAGCAAGACATTCTTTCACCCGTGTGCCCCCAGCAAAACATTTGACATAACTAACTTTCCAAAGAAACCAGAAATTTTCACTTCAAAAATTTGGTATAGATGTTCTTTCTATAGATAAACTGTATCATGGTCACTAATTCTTAGAACTTTGATTAGCCCGAAGTCTCCATATTAATTATTACCCATTGTGAAAGGTAGTTTCTATGACCAAGGTTAGGAGCAGCACAAATCTGTGGGGATAAACATAAATTTAAGAAGGTAATGTCATAACTTAGCAGAACAACACCAATTGATTTCTCTTAGGGCCTTTCATCTCGACCTTATGGTATTCTGACCAGGTTTATAGTGCTGTACATGCAGTACTTCCTGTGGAGCAGGCCTTGATTTCAACTAGGAAGTGGTTACTTTCTTTTTTTTTTTCTTAGATGTTTTCTTTATTTACATGTACATTTTCCCTTTCCCAGGTTCCCCTCCAAAACAAACAAACAAACAAAAACAACAAAAACAAACCCCTTTTGCCTCCCCCTTCCCCATGCCTGTCACCCCACCCTCTTCCACTTATTGGCCCTGGCATTCCCTTACACTGGGGCACAAAACCTTCACAAGGCCGAGGTCCTTTCCTCCTATTAATGATCGAATTTGCAATCCTCTACTATACACCTGCTGCCAGTACGTTCAATCCCACCTTGTATAGTCCTTGATTGGTAGTTGGGTCCCTGGGAACTCTGAGGGTACTAGTTAGTAATTGTTGTTTGTCCTAAGGGGCTGCAAACCCTTCAGCTCCATAGAACCTTTCTCTAACTCCTTCATTGGGGACAGTGTACTCAGTTCAATGAATGGTTGTGAGCCTCTACATCTGTATTAGTCAAGTATTGTCAGAGCCTCTTAGGAGATAGCTATATGCTTGTCCTTCCTTCAGTCTCTGCTCCATAGTTAATCTCTGCCACTCCTTCTGTGGGTGTTTGATTCCCCTTTTTAAGAAGGAATGAAATGTCCACCTTTTGGTCTTCCTTCTTCTTAAGTTTCTTGTGGTTTGTGGGTTATTCTTCCTGTAATCCAAACTTCTGGGCTAATAACCACTTATCAGAGAATGCATACCATG
>JADRCD010207384.1:0-15198 GCA_019843815.1 Montemys delectorum
AGTATATGTTAAGGCTCTTACAATAATGCATGACGTGCCGTTAAGTGCTGTGTTAGTGTTTTCTATTAGCTGATTCTTGAAATCATGCATAATTCATCCAAAGAGCAGAACTCTGTATGTAAGGGGAAAAAAAAAAAACCACATAGGCTGGCAAAATGACTCAATGAAGGAAGGCGCTTGCTGCAGAGCCTGAGCACCTGAGTTCAATCCCTTGGGCCCCACCCGGAGGAGAGAGAGGATTGACTTCTAAACTTGTCCCCTGACCTGAGCATGTTATAACATATACATGCCAACAAGTTAAATCTAGTTGGTCTCTGATTTTCTTTATATTCCTTTTAAGTTGCCGTTCCGTACCCCCCGGCTGACCGTCCTGACGGCCATGCTTTGGGGATGTCCATACTGCCTAGGTGTGATGAAAATATTTGGAATAACAGCAGGTGTTTGAAGGGAAAGACTCTCTGAGCGATGGTGATCATGTAACACCAGCAAGGTACCTGCCGTATTGCCTGATTCCTGTTGCTGAAGCCGGTGCCGCTCCAGGATGTAGGTCTGTGTGAGAACTAACGAGACAGGAGAGCTTTGTCTTCTCTCCCTCCTCCTCCCTTTGACTATGCATTACATCATCGTTCTTCACACGGAGATGCCTTGTTAGTTATTGGAAATGCCTTCCCTCTTGGCACCTCTAGTGTTGGTATTTCAGACATTACAGTTTCCCAAATGTCGGTTTGTTTGTTTTTTTTTAAGAACCATTCATACATTTTTCAAGCTCTTCAGCTAATTCTAAGTTCTTTTAACTCCTTGATCTTAGATCAACTGCAGGATGTATTTTTGTTGTTGTTGTTGTTGTTGTTGTTGTTGTTGTTGTTTTTTAATACTTCTGTCCATCTTGGTTTTAAAGTTTAGCCTCAAATGGGGTTTTGGAAATTTTTGAATAAAACTTGTGGGTATTTTGTAATCTCACTATTAACAAAGCCTTTGCTTGCTAATGTAAACTGCATCTGTACACATCAAGAAGCCAGCTGGTCAGGGTTAGTCCCAAGACAAGTCTTCAAAAATACCCAGTTCTCACAACCCAGTCCCCAGGATGAGTTACAGACGGGCTGACCACATGCAATAGACCACTGACCCTGTTTCTGTCAAAGCACTTGATGTCTCCAATGGATTCAGCCAGAGCAACCCCGTAACACATTTTGATTCAGTGTTGACTACATCTGCAGTGTTCAGATCAGAACCACATTATGGGTGAGGCACTACTTGCTTAATGGGTTGTATCCATCGAAGAATGACATCCTAGGTGCTCGATGTGAAATATACTTTGGGATGAGGAGGTATTTTTTTCCTGGGTACCTGTCAAACCGTATCGTCTTTTCTGGGATTCAAGTGGTCTCTGAAATTATTTGTACAAAATGTTAGTTTTCTGCCAAATTTCCCTTTAAGGGCCTCATATAACAACACCCTCTGATTATAATTAAGCCTATGTGTGGACTTAAAATCCCTTCCATACCCTGTCCCCAAATATTACTGTAGTCTCCTCCATGTAGGTCCCCTCTTGCTGTAAGTCAGTACCTCTCAGGATGGAAGCGCTTGTTCTGCTTGTGCACACACCTAGACTCTCGTCTTGCTCATCCCAGATTAAGGCTCTTATTTAAAGATGACACCATTATTGAGTTGATTTGTTATTTAGCACAGTACTGGACGATATCAAATATGCTTACCCACACATGTGGCTTATTATATCTTTAGGGATTCTGGCATCTAATATAGGATTACTGGACTGATTACTTTAATCTAAAGTAACAGATTTATACCATATACCATGTTATAATTATTTTTGTAAGCAGAACAGTTGAGAGAGCATATTTGTATAATGGTTCATCTCAACACTGTGCTATAATTATTTGTAGAAAGTCGTGATACTGATGATCATTTTTCTCCTTGAGGGGAAGCACGAAATAAGAGAAAATCAGAGCACAATAACTTGGAAAATGAGAATATTTACTAATTACAGATTAAAAAAAGGCTGTGAGAGCAAAAAACATGGTAGCTGGAACATAAAGTGATGCTTTTTAAAAATGAGTCATAACGTCAATGGAAGGCGGCAGTATATACTTTACAGTCTAAGTGACAGTCATAGTATACTATAAGCTTTCCGAAATCCTCCATATGACAAGGGTCATTATGATGGTTATTCTCCATTGTCAACTTGATGAGATCTGAAATCACCTAGGAGACAAGCCTTTGGGTACATCTATGAGGCACTGAGGTAGCCTCTGGGCATGGCTGTTAGGAATTGTCTTGACCAGATTAACTGCACTAGGAAGACTCTCCCACTATGGGTGTCACCATTCCCTAAGCTTGAATTGCAAACTGTATAAACAGAAGAGGAACATTCATTTCTCTCTGCTTCCTGATGGTGGATACAGTCTAACCAGCTCCCTCAAGCTCCACATGCTGTGACTTCTACACCATGATAGACTGTAGCCTGGATGAGATAAGTCTTTTTCTTTCTTAAGTTGTTTTCCTTATAGTATTTAATCAAAGAAATGGGGACAGTAACATCCTCTTTTTCCCCATTAACTAATTTATTTATTCACTTTATACCCTAATAGTTGTTCCTCCCTTAACTTGGTTTCCACACACACACACACACACACACACACACACACACACACACACAGTCTCTTTCCCCATCTTCCATTCTCCATCCTTCACCTTCCATCTTCCCTCCACTTCTCCTCTGAGAGGATGGAGGTTCTCCCTGGGTATCCCCACACCCTAATGCATCAAGTCCCTGCAGGGCTAGGCACATCTTGTCACATTGAGGTCAGACTAGGGATAGCCGCTGCTCCAGTTGTTAGGGGAGCCAAATGAAGACAAAGCTGCACATCTGCTACGTATAAGCAGATGGCCTAGGTTCAGCCCATGTACGCTTTTTGGATGGTGTTTCAATGACTGAGAGCCACCAAGGGTCTATGTTAGTTGACTCTGTGGGTCTTCTTGTTGAGTCCCTATCCCCTTTGGGTCCCTCAATCCTTCTCCCAAGTCTTCCACAAGACTCCCTCAAGCTCTGTCCAATGTTTGGCATGTCTCTACATCCATGTCAGTCAGTTACTGGGTGTAATCCTGTCAGGGGACAGTTATGTTAGGCTCCTGAGGCATTCACCGTTCTTAAAGCATTTCAGGTTTCCAAAGCAGATCATTTGTACATGGTAGCTGAGCCGAGGCTGTACCCACATCTCCTCATTTTGAGTGTGGTTACTGATTATTTAGGGGGTAGTGTAACATTAGAGCCAAAGGTTAAACTCAAGATTTCAGGCTCAGGTTCAGAATTTTAAGGAAGGTTAACAGAACACATTAAAAGCTGGAGAGATGGTTCAGTGGTTAAGAGTACTGACTGCTCTTCCAGAGGTCCTGAGTTCAATTCCCATCAACCACAACCATCTGTAATAGGATCCGATGCTCTCTTCTGGTGTGTCTGAAGACAGTGATGTTGTACTTATACACATAAAATAAATAAATCTTAATTTAAAAAAAACTTGCTTGAGTTGGTAGTCTTAATGAAAACTGTGTCTCCAATCTCTGTAAACAAGGAGAGAGATCCAAGTGATACCTTAGAAGACTAACACCTTGGGTATGCCTTTGTGGGGTGTTTAGGTTGTATAGAAAGTGGCATGTAGTCTGGAAGCAACAACTATGCAAAATATGACCCTTTAAAGCATGTTTGGAGAGTAATCTTAAGAGTGTGCTTGAGTTCCTCTAATCCCAAAACAACATACGACCTACAAGTTCTAAAATTACATATTAACACAACAGATACCCAAATGCTTGCACACTAAAATTATGACTGGTTTTCAGCTGGTGTGGTGGCACAGTCCTGTCACAGTGCTTGGGAGGCTGAAGCAGGGCAGAGTTAGATTCCAGGCCAGCTGAGGCCACAGAGATAGAACCTGCTGCAAAACAAAACCCCCAGCCCCCAAAAAAGAGCCATTTATGTTGAAGATGTGGGAAACAGGTAGGACTTTGGTTTTTAAGAAAATGGAAATCATAAAAGTAGATATCACTGAAAGTTTAAAAAATACAGTGTACTGGCTGGTTTTGTGTGTCAACTTGACACAGGCTGGAGTTATCACAGAGAAGGGAGCTTCAGTTGGGAAAGTGCCTCCATGAGATCCAGCTGTGGGGCATTTTCTCAGTTTAGTGATCAAGGGGGTAGGGCCCCTTGTGGTACCATCCCTGGGCTGGAAGTCTTGAGTTCTATAAGAGAGCAGGCTGTGCAAGCCAGGGGAAGCAAGCCAGCAAGGAACATCCCTCCATGGCCTCTGCATCAGCTCCTGCTTCCTGACCTGCTTGAGTTCCAGTCCTGACTTCCTCTAAACCCTTCCCTCCTCAACTTGCTTCATGGTCATGATGTTTGTGCAGGAATAGAAACCCTGACTAAGACACATAGCACAAGGGGTAAATCTGTTGTTATTTTTGTCTTTTAATCACATTTTATTTTTTTAAAAAATTAAATAGTTTCTGAGTACTCATTTGGGAACAACCAGTTTTAGTACTTGTGGTGGTTTGAATATGCTTGGCCCGGGAGGTGTGGCCTTGTACGAGTAGGTATGGCCTTGTTGGAGGTGTTTCACTGTGGATGTGGGTTTTAAGACCTTTGTCCTAGCGGTCTGGAAGCCAGTCTTCTCCTTCCTGCCTTTGGAACAAGAGATGGACCTCTCAGCTCTCCCAGCTCCATGCCTGCCTGGACGCTGCCATGCTTTCCCAGCCATGATGATGATGGACTGAACCTCTGAACCTGTAAGCCAGCCCCAGTGAAATGTTGTCCTTCATAAGAGTTGCCTTGGTCATGGTATCTCTTCATAGAAATGAAACCCTAACTGAGACAGTACTTTAAGAAAGTTTGGATATTATGGGCTAGTGAGACAGTTCAGTGGGAAAAGACACCTGCCCCCAAGCTTGATGACCACAGTTCAATTCCTGTGCCCACATAGTAGGAGAGATCCAACTCTAACAGGTTGACCTCAGGCCTCCACGTGAATGAATGCTACGACTTACACACTCAGGCACAAGCACACAGGTGAACAGAAAAATGATAATAAAGATTAATGTATAAAAAACAAGGTTTGGCTATCACTAATGATACATTTAGAAATAATCGCCATGGGGTGAATAAAGAAGAGGCTGAAGATGCAGTTCAGTGGTCAAGCACATGAGAGCCTGAGGGGAGTCTTCTGTACCAGAGAAGTGGAAAAGAAAGAGAGGGAGGCAGAGAGGAAGGGAGAGAGGAAGGGAGAGAGGAAGGGAGGGAAGGAGGAAGAGAGGGATAGTGAGGGGAAGGGAGGGACAAAGAGAGAGAGGGAGGAGGGAAGGAAGGAAGGAAGGAAGGAAGGAAGGGCAACACAAAGTCTAGATTGTCAATAAAAGGAGGGGGTGGCTTCTCCTGTTTGTCTCTGTAACCCAGCTGTCAGGTAGATACACAGTAAGTCCTTGACCACTGCTCAGAGAAAGGACTTCATGACCTGCACAACTTAAATCAGTTCTGTTAAACACTGTAATGGCCTAAATGAAACTCAAACAGTTCCTAGAGGTCAGGCTTGAATGCTCCATGTTTCTTAGAAAAGCTTTTGGGCATATCTGCAAAGGTGTACACAAACTATTTATCCGGTTCCATAGTCTTTATAATGTCATATGTTCATCACTGCTCTTAGGTCAGGAGCTTGTTAAGTATAGCTATGCAATCATCACTCCCACACTGCTCTCAAGGAGCCTGCCTATGAAAGAGCTCTGTGAGAGAGGATTCAATGACATCATCAAGGTGACTGTCGTCTGATGTGGTTTTATAGTTATAAAGTGACTGGCTACCCAGAAAGTTTCCTAAAACAAAGCAAAGCCAAATGAAACAAGACAAAACGAAGGAGGAGGGGGGGGCAAAGGAGAGGATGAGGAGAAGGAGAAAGAGGAAGAGGAGAAGGGAGGGAGAAAAGGAAAGAAGAGAGAAAAAGAGAAAGAAGGGGGGGGAGAGAGGAGAGACAGAGAGAGAGAGAGAGAGAGAGAGAGAGAGAGAGAGAGGAAGGCAGGAAGGAAGGGAGGAAGGAAGGAAGGAAGGAAGGAAGGAAGGAGAAGGAAAAAAAACTACCACAAAACATGAGTCTCCAAGCGTAAGAAAATGTTCTTCTTGTAGTTGGGGAATAGAATCAATGTGTTGGAACGTCCTTATTAAACCCTTGAGTAGAACATTCAGGTTATAAATATAAAGCAAACAGAAGCCACAAGGCACAAGCCATCCAGCTGTAATATTCCCCACATTATATGTGATAAGGCACTCATGTAAGAGCGTAATTAGAAGCAAGGACACTTCCCAGGTACAATGCAGGAGGATTGATGTGGTTATGAGGACCTCAAGTGCCGCCGCCGCTTCTCTCCCTTAAACTGAAATTTGTGCTTTCCACGCTCCGCTCCAGGAGCCCTTGGACCTTTGATTCTCTAGATTAATTTTTGATTGAAAAAAAAAAGCCACAAAGCTACTCTTTAGGTCCCGGAGAGCCTGTTTGTTCTTAAAACCACAGGCTCAGAATTACAGCTTCACAGTTATCACTCACACACTGGTCTTAAAGAGCCCAGCTGGGCAAGCATTGCACAATGATCCGGGAACCAATTGAGGTAACTGCTGTCTGATGTTTTATAATTTATAAAATGACTGTCTGCTACCAGAATTTAAAATTCTGTGTTTATAGTTAGGGACTGGTTACATATTTGACTCACATATAAACAAATGTTGGTGTAAGTCCAAAGTATTAACCACGATGCTTTGAGTTCTCTAGAGGCTAATGCACACCGTCCATGCATTCTACGCTGAGGTCTGGCTCCCCCACCACCGCCACATCGCTTTTCAAATTTTATTTTGAGACAAAGTCTTACTGAGTTGCCCTGGCAAGTCTCCTCCCACTACCCTAGTCTCCCTCAGCCAGGAAGGCAGGTGAATATCGTGGTTCCAGTTTCTTTTTTCAACTCTCAAAAGTTTACCGTGATCCTGGTCTGAGTTCCACGGAAACCAAAGTATCATTGGGAATTTTCGACATCCATATTGCAGAGGCGTTTGCAGCTTTTCCGCCTCGGGTCGCTGTTCCCTCCCTCATTTGATCTTAAATGATGTTAATTAAAGCTTCGATTGAATATTTTATAGTGTGTTCTGTTTCTCCTTCCTGGTGGGAAATAAATTAAATGCCTAACATCACTTGGAGACTTTTCAAACCAATGTTAAACTCCTAGATAATTAAGTCTGAGAAAAGTCACTAGAGCATCCACCCTTGTGTCATCTAATTGAACACAGGGATAAAGAATCTATTTTAGTGAGGAAATTCTCATCCTCCCTGGATGACCCTACAGCTGGATCAGCATCCTGTGATGCTTATGAGACAAAATTCCTCTGTCCCAGTACTTTATCCAAAAAGGGAAGTAAACAACATGTTTTGTGGTTTTGTATTAATTATTCATTTAAAATACATCAAATGACCTAACACTTTTAGCTGTTAAGGCAGGCCAAAGAGAGGCGTTTGGTAAGGCAATGGGCTGAGTAAAAGGCTTCATACTTGGGGACGGAGAGAGAGAGAGCACCACAGTTAAGAGCACTTGATGCTCTTTCAGGGAACTGGAGTTCAATTCCCAGCTCCTACATCAGGTGGCTCACAAACACCTGTAACTACCACCGTTGGGGAGTGTGGAGGCAGAGAGGCCAAAAAAACGCCGTGTTCTGGCTCCCTCTGAGGACACTTGCACTCATGTGCAGGTGCACACACATGCACACAAATAAAAGTAACAAAGCTTAAAAAAAAAAACTATTTAAGGAATTTAGACTGAAGCATAACCTGCGTGTAAAATAAAGATACAAGACACGGCTTCTCCGACGTCCATAGTATGTCTCCTATTTTGGTGAATAATACATGCAGTCATAAAAATACTTAATTTACACCAAGTTAAAGAAAGAATGCACCGTATAGGAAAGGCAGTTGAGAATAATGCTCCCCTAGTGGTTTAAGTAGAGAGCTTCAAAGGCTAGGTCAAGATGAGTAGTAGAGAAAACAGTAAATTTAATAGTGTATATGAACTATACTACATTTTTCCTACTACTGTCCTTATTGTCTCTGTTGTATATATGCATATATATGTATATATATTATATATAGTTATACATATTTAGATAGATAGACAGACACATATATACACACATATATATGCCTATATATATATACATATATATTATATATACATATATTAGAAAGAAACCACATTTTTCCTATTACCATCCTTATTGTCTCTGTTGTATATATGCATATATGTGTATGTATATTATATATAGTTATACATCTTTATATAGTATATGTTTATATATTGGAATATATTATATACATGTGTTATGTGATGTATGATATCTGTGTGACACTCAACAAGAACCCTTTTCTTCCAATTTATATCCATCTATGTCATAAGTAAAATATAACATCACCCAATGAGAAAAGGTAGACAAAATGAGAGCCTTGGGAAGTAGTTTACAGCCTCAGTAGAAAGCTTAAGAGCCTTGTGGTTACAGGATGGAGGAAACGGGGCTGGAGAGATGGCTCGGGGTTATGATCCCCAGCTGCTTTTGCGGAGGACCTGGGTTCAGTTCCCAGCACCCACATGGTAGCTTGCCACCTCCTGTAACTCCGGCTCCAGGAGATTCCATGCCTTCTTCTGGCCCCCTACGGCACCGGCATAAATAAATATAGATACACAGACTAGCACTCATATACATAAAACAAAATAATGTTGAAAAAGAGGGGGAAAATAATATTCTTCAAAGGGTTAGTAGGCGGATGCACGGCAGTGACGAAATCTAGACCCAAACAGCTAAGGCTTGTTAAGAAATTAGAATGTTTACCACAGGAACGTTCTTCATGCGGTTTATGTTGCTTCACGGTGACACTGCGGAACTCAAACAAGTCGGTGCATGTACTGGCAAAGTAAGCTTGAGAGGGATGCAGACGGAGCTTTGCGTTGCTAGAGAGGGATGGGGACGTAGCTCTGTGTAGCTTTGAGTTGTGCTCAGAGCAAGCCAGAAGGGTGAGTTCCACAGCCGATGACAGTCAGCACACTTGTGGTTCTGTGCCTTTTCCCTACCATCTTTGAAAATGGCGACACATCAACTCCAGGAGGAAAGCAAAACCCCTTAAAAGCTGCTCTGTCCTATGGACATGTTAACTCCTGGTTTATTCTTGCATCGACTGCACCCCCACCTTCCTTCCGTGGTTTCTCTTGGTTGTCCTTTCTTACTTCTTTTTAATGGCTTAAAAGTCACTATTTTAAGAGTTCATGATTTTTATGGCTCTGTATTTCATATGATTAATTCCTTGGTGATCTCTACAGTAAGTCCATAAAGATATAGAAACAAAGAAACTTAAAGCAGTGAACTGGGTTGGAGGGGGTGGCTCAAAAGTTGTTCTTGCAGAGGACCTCCAACAAGTGACATCAAGATTTACTATCAAGAAAAATAATCCAAATTATACATGGAAAGAATTAACAGGTAGAAGTGCAAGCCATGCTTTACTTAATAAATAAGTAAGAGAAAATACCATTTGCTTTTCTTTATCTCATTTTATTATTTTTTAGATGCCCATTTGTTTTCTAACCAGAGACAGAAAGATAAGAGTGTGGATTTGAACGGATGGGAAGTAGAGAGGACCTGGGAGGAGGCTGGGGAGGGCAAACCACACTCAGACCATACTGTAAGAAAAAAAAATTATTTCCAAGTAAAAATTCTAGACAAGAATATTAGAAACCAATGCCTACATTTCCAAGCAATGCATACATTTTCAAGTTAGCAACAGTGTTTTATGAATGCTATAAAGGTGTTTCAGAAAACTCATAAGCCAGCCAGACTTACACCGACCTCCATAAGCTCAATATTTTGAATTATTGATCAAAATGGTTTCTATTTATTTATGTGGATCTTCAAGTAAAGCCAGAAAAAAAAAAACTTCAATAGATGTGAAAGCCCCCCACCCACTTCCAAATGTGAGCTTACCCTCCCCCCAATGTGAATAATTAAATTTCTGAAAGGAGAATATTTTCGATTGGCAGACATAACCACAGACAAGCACCAGAGTTGGGAGCCTCGATTCATCAGGTCAGCGTGATCAAAATGACCACAACAGGAACTCATCGACTGCCCCTTCTGCATCCATAACCAAGTGGACTTTACACACTTCTACCTGCAAATTCTAAAACAGCACGCCTCCTAAAAGTACCTATCGGCTTAGTAATTTAGGAGTGCTGATTTGCTAGATCTTACAAATATTTGCAAGACGAAGATTCAGAAGGTTTAAAAAAGAAAGAAAGAAAGAAAGGAAGGAAGGAAGGAAGAAACACCATAAGCCTCCGAGGTCTGTACTGAATGTTAATGTATTTGTATATGATGGATTTAATACAGAACCGAGAATAAATGACTTTCGGCAGCTGCACTCTAGACCTATAAATCGCTCGGATACCACAGAATCCATCCAGAGGAAGAACAGCTGGGTAATTTACACCACCCATGTTTGTCAGGAAGAGCTGAAAATACAGAACCTGGTCTGTTTTTTAAATTTTTTTTTTCATCGCAGACCATACCTCTGCAAAAATTAAAAATTACCCTCCAGAATCTATTTAGACAAATGCATCTCTTCACGGTTTTGACATGTTGCTCCTTTGAAGTAAAGAATATTTAGCTCCCTTAACGTTAAAGGACATGTTTTAATAGGATTAAAAACAAAACCAGAGTCGGGCAGTGGTGGCACACACCTTTAATCCCAGCACTTGGGAGGCAGAGGCAGGTGGATTTCTGAGTTCGAGGCCAGCCTGGTCTACAGAGTGAGTTCCAGGACAGCCAGGGCTACACAGAGAAACCCTGTCTCGAAAAACAGAAAAAAACAAAAAACAAAAACAAAACAAAACCAGGGTGAGAGAACATTTCCCTAGAACCAAATGCAAGTTCCAAGAAAAGTCCGATGGTGTTTATTCTGTGTTCTAATTGCTATGCTCTGGTAAAACTGTGGGAAAGGAAACCATTCACCAGACGACTTACAGAGCACTGTGATGCCAAAAATCGTGTTTAAGTTAATGTACTAATTGTAAAGTTGCAAAGATTGAGTGTAACATTCTAGTTCTTGGAGCAACTTTGGAGGGAATTTAAAGTTTAATGTAAGGGCCATTTTAAGCTTCCTAGGGGGGAAAAAACCCAAGCATGAAAATGTACTCCATATTAAGTGAACTCTGGAAAGCTATAGTCATTGAAGGAACAGTAGCAGCCGAATTACTCTTGTGACTTCCATTAGAATCAATACAAAAGGGCGCCTGAGGACAGGACGGATTTTGCTCTCAAATCCTCCATTGTTTGAGCTTTCACAGGTGACAGTGATTCCTAATGAAGCCGTATCATCTCCTTCAGAGCAGTGGGAAAATCCCAAAGTCTCTGCCACGTCTAGCCACTACGCCCAGTGTGTAAAACACAAGAGTGTGTGAGAATTCCTACTTTCAAAAGCAACTCTCAGGATCAGAAATATAAGCCAACCTAAAAGCGCGATCCTAAGGAACTCAATGGGTCGTCTTTCTTCTCTAAGTCGGGCATACTAGGAGATTCTACCTTCAATACTGCATAAATTCCATTAGTTGGGTATACCCAAGGAAGGGAGAGCCGGCAGCCTTTTCTGCCTGCCAACTGCAGATCAAGTGGAAAGCAAAGAGATGACAAGGTTCTTGTTAACTGATGCCTGCCGATCTTTCTTGCCTGCACCACTCCCCTTCTAATTATTTTATTTTAAAATTAGGCAGCTCTGAGCCCAAGCAAGACTGCCACTCTATCAGTTGTCCTGAAGGTGAAATCCATCTTGGCATAATCCTGGCCTGGCTAGATATGGAAACATTCAGCAGACTGTCTGGGAGTGACTGGCAGAACAAGTAGGCATGGACTGACAAAGACTCTAAAGTCCTAGAGTGCCACAGAGAGGTGAAAGACTCGAAGGGACATGCCAAGTTGCATGAGTGTGTGTCATTACCCAAGCAGGACCAAAGCTACATTCCTCTCAGGCCCAGCCTAGTTGCTTATGATTCACAATGTGTGACAGCAACCAGTCAGATGTTTATATAGCCAAAGACAACACTGTGCTCTGCCACAAACTAGCAAATAAGAGCTCATACTTCATGAAGAGCAAGTAAACAGGAATATTGTTTATGGAGTACTAACCCATCCTCCAATCTTTATTCGTTGAGATTTTTTTTTTCTCCCTACATCTTGTCAAGACTTCAGATTTCTTCTAGAACCCTCTAGGAAGATTAACTACTAAACAAAAGTACCTTTAATTGTCTAAGATTAAAGTGTTCGGTGTCACTAAGCTCACCCCAACTGTTCAAACATCCTGTGGTCTACCAGGTTAGAGAGATACCTCATTGGGTAAAGTGTATGCTATGTAAGCCTAGGACCTGAATTCAGATCTGCAGAGCCCTTGTTCAAGGCTGGACACCGTAGCACATGTGTCTGTAATCTTAGCACACCTCTATGGGGAGATAGAAGGCAGAAACAGCCAGATAACCCAACAAATATAGCAGTAAACAGGAGAGACACTATCTCAAACCAAGTGGAAGCTGAGGACAGACAGACAGACACATACACACACAATCCTAAATGACCCACTTTATTTCAAGAACAGAAGTACACAATTTTTTTAAATGTCCATTCAATTCAAAGTCATAGGCAAAATCAACATTTGATTAATTTGTAGTTGTGAAATTCAAACCACTTTAACAAAAGAGAATATCTGAAGAATGGTGAAGGAAATTTTATTTCTAATAATTTGCACAGCACTGGAACATTCTAATTACTTGTTGAAGTTCCTGACCTGTAATGAATCTTATCTTATTGAGGCCATTTTCTGGTCAACCCCTTTGCTGTTCCTTTGTGTAATTACAGGCTTTTCTGAGAGGGGTTCAATAAACCTCTACACCCCAAGCCAGACCACCACAGCTTGATAAACAGTGATCTAACTCAGCCATTTATCAGAATTCATTTCCACTCATTGTCTTTTAGTCCCAGACTCATGACCAGGCAATAACTCTAAATTCAGTGGGTCACATCTTTAAAGGTACAGAAATAAACATGGGAGGACTTCCTCAGAAGAAGACTTTGAGAAGGAGTATTAGGAGCAAAAGAGAGGAGAATGTGGGTGCTTATGATCAACATACATCATATACATGCCGGGATGTATCAAATAATAAAGTTAAAAGTATTTTTTAATCTCTGAAATTATTTTCAACCTGATTGAAAAGCATAAAGATTATGTATCCAGTTTTCTTGTTCGGTTTCAAAATCAGGTATTTAGGTGAGGGAGTGTGGTTCATCATTAAAAGCATTGCTATGTAAGTCTTGACAACCTAAATTCAGATCCCAGGATTCCCGTGTAAAAGGCAGACATGGTGGCATGTGTTTATAAGACCAGCGCTCCAATGGTGAGATGGGAGGAAGATGGAAGGAGACATCTCCAGAAGCTCACAGGCTACCTAGCCTGGGGACACAACACAGAGGCAAAAAGCAAGAGAGACTCTGCCTCAGACAAGGCAGAGGCAAAAACATCTGCCATTGCCCTCTGCCACCTACGTGCTCACCTGGACACACACAAACACAGGTATTCAAATGCTTACAAGGAGTTACCGGTCAGGAGTTGTTACAATAATCTATAAGACACGATTCCTCACAGCTTCTTTTATATGTCAAAAAAAAAAAGAACCCCAATCAGACATTGAAATAAACACATCTGGACAGAAATGTCACCATGCAGGATTGTTTTTAAGGTGTAAAAGCAGAGATCAAACCTTAACAAAAGAGCAGCTGTTAAATAAAATACGCTGTTATTACATGTTAAATTTAACATATGTGTTATTTGTATGTTAAAATAATGATAGAGACAAATATTTGGTATACAGAACATGATAAATACATAAGCTATAGGATAATGTCCAGTTGAAATATTACGGACAGGATTGGCCATACTATTTGGAATGTCTTCACAATAGCATGTGGGATATGAAGTGGATTTAAAGACAAAATAAAATGAGCAATGACTTGTTGAAGGTACGTGATGGGTACACAAAAATTCATTGAATTATCGTTTGTCTATGTCATTTTTAAATAGAAGTTTGAGAAATACATATAACACATATGCTCATCTTGAAAAGAATACACTAAAATGCCAGAGCTGACCCCAAATAGTCTGTCCTTATTCACAAACACTTCTCTAATCAGACTCCCAAGTTGGCACTCATCCTGGGTCTTCCAGGACGCCACTTGCTCAGGAGGAAAAGCAAGCGTCCATGGCAGGGTAGGTGGTGAGTGTTAACGTGACATATCATGGAGTGTTCAAAGTGAAAGTTTTTTCCTCTAAAAATCTTTCAGCCTGGTGAACGTTGCTCATTGATTCATTAAGCCGATTTCTGGAAAATGCAAAGAGGTGTTGAGTCCTGAGCTATTTGACTCAGAAGCAGTAATTAGAAAAGCTGACATCTGGGACTCACACAAAATAGATGGCATCCTTCAGAAGTCTATATTGTACCAAATATGTTGAGTTAGTCATAGACCCTAGAGTCTACACAATGGCAAGCCTTTGAAAGGCTAAGATCAGTCTTTTAGTTGAGATAGATAGGGATGGTTACTAGTGCTTAGAAAGAGCTATAGAATCATTAAGTCTAACTTCCCATAGCTATGAACTCTCATTATGTTGCTCAAGGCTACCCAGCTAGCTAGTTCTAGTGGGACTAGACAGAAAATCCAAGATTTTGAGGACAGATAATGGTACATGGCTGTTATCCCAGCACTTGGTTTGCTGAAACACATGGGCCACGAACAAGCTCAAGTTCAGGCTGGGCTGCGTAGTGAGATCCTATCTCAAAACGAGAATACAATAAAGTTAAGTTAGTCAGGGGACTTATATCACAGCTCCCTCTCTTTACTCCCAAGGCTCAGGGAACGTCTCAGAAGAGTGGGCAGAAAGGTTGTATAATCCGGAGTCAGGGATGAGTGAAACTGTTTCCGAGCCATCACGTGACAGATGAATTAGTAAAACTCAAAAGCAGATGTGACTGTCTACAAGAGATCTATCTGCACATGATGGAGCCAGTTGACAAAGAGAGGACTGT
>JADRCD010207385.1:0-13408 GCA_019843815.1 Montemys delectorum
TTTGGTTTGGTTTGGTTTGGTTTGGTTTTTTCAAGACAGGGTTTCTTGGTACAGCTCTGGCTGACCTGGAACTCACTCTGGAGCCCAGGGTGGCCTCTGCCTCCCAAGTGCTGGGATTAAAGATGTGTCCTACCACTGCCTGGCAATTTTTATACCTATAGATTAGTGCTGCTCTCAACCTCAGTCAGTAAAGCTTCTTCTTGCAGTGGACAGCTGTAGCAGTAATTTTTATATATAAATCCCAGTGGTGGGCTCACTACCTACCTCAATGCTTAACATTCCCAAATGAAAGACACATACACAGCCTTTATATTTTGATATGCCTTAAACAGCACAACAGCTCAGCTACTTCCTAACCTCCATGTGGTTAATCCACCTCCTGGCAATATTCCCAAGTTATTACTTACTAAATTCTGTATTCTGCCTTGGCTGCCCTGGACCCAGAGGGCTGGCCAACTGGGCTGCACTCTCCCGGTTTCTTCACATTGGGCTACGTCTCTCTGCCTACCACTCTTCTCAGGCATCAAGTCTCCCCTCCTCTCCACCTTTCCTGGCATGGCTGAAAGTTGTGGCTCTGTCTGTCCTGCCCAGACATTAGCTGCAGGCATCTTTATTTACCAATCAGAACTGACTCTAGGCAGGGTCCCTCAGTATCTTACATTCAGACACTCATATAAGCAGTTTGGGGGACCAAAATTAACGTTATAATACAAGCAGTATTAGGCCAGATCCACTACAGACAGCAGTTACTGCAGAGTGAGCAAGAATAAGTGACCCTTGAGTGCTCATGCCTACGCAGAACATTTGTTTTTTAAGTTCCTCTTCTCTTCTCTGTCTCTCTCCACCCCCAAGGCTCAGGAGACATCGTGGTAAAAAGGGAGCAGAAGGAATGCAAGGACCGGAGAATGAGGAAGAGTTCTATGAAATTCCATCCTTTGGAGATGACATGGCTGTTGTACTCATGTACTCATGGCAGTTGAGATGACCTGCACAAGATCTGTATAAGACTGAGTCCTTCAGCATTCCAGCTTGGATGGAGAAGGGGCTGATGAGGCTGCGACCCCTTGATAAGGAGCTATTGGTAGATCATGTTTTGTGGAGTCTGCCATTTTTCTTCAATATTGCAGCCATTCATAAGTTGTCCATTGTCCGGTAAATAACCCATACTCATGTTCATGCAAACAACCCAAATTAAGCTTAGTGGGCCATTAAACAAAAAAAGGAGGCCTTGGTAGGAAGAAGAGTTCAAGTCGGAGTGCGAAGGTATCTCAGTTAGGGTTCCCATTGCTGCGAAGAGACACCATGACCACAGCAATTCTTAGAAAGGAAAACATTTAACTGGAGCTGGCTTACAGGTTTAGAGGTTTAGCCCATTGTCATCAATGGTGGGAAGTATGGTGGCATGCAGGCAGACATGGTGCTGGAGAGGTAGCTGAGAGTTCTATGTCTGCATTGGCAGGCAACAGGAAGAGAGAGTGACATTGGGCCTGGCTTGAACACTTGAAATGTCAAAGCCCACCCCCAGTGATATACCTCCTCCAATGAGGTCACACTTCCTATTTGTACCACTACCTATGAGTCCATGCAGGCCATTTTTATTCAAACCACCATAGAATGTGATTTAAAAAAAAAAAGAGGCTGGGCGGTGGTGGCTCACGCCTTTAATCCCAGCACTTGGGAGGCAGAGGCAGGCGGATTTCTGAGTTCTGAGTTCGAGGTCAGCCTGGTTTACAGAGTGAGTTCCAGGACAGCCAAGGCTACTCAGAGAAACCCTGTCTTGAGGATAAAAAAAAAAAAAAGGGGGTAGGATTAGTGGCAGGTGAATATGATCAAAACACATTATATACAGCTGTGAAATTGTCAAACAAGAATTTTTAAAGAGTAAAATTATTTGCAACACAAACAATTGTTTTTAAAATTAATGTCTTTATGAGTTGTCTTACGGTTTTTATTGCTTTGAAGAGAATGACTACAAGAACCATGACTACATCAACTTTTTTATGACTTATTTATCATATATATGTGAGTACACTGTAGCTGTCTTCAGACACACCAGAAGAGGGCATCTGATTATATTATAGATGGTTGTGAGCCATCATGTGGTTGCTGGGAACTGAACTCAGGACCTCTGGAAGAGCAACAAGTGCTCTTAACCAATGAGCCATCTCTCTAGCCTACATCAACTCTTATAAAGGAGAACATTTAATTGGGACTGGCTTATAGTTCAGAGGTTTAGCTCATTATCATCATGACAGGAAAGCATGGCTGCATGTAGACAGACATGGTGCTGGAGAGGTAACTGGGAGTTCTACAGCTTGGTCCACAGGCAGCAGGAGATTGTGAACCACACTGGGCATAGCTTGAACACGGGAGACCTCAAAACCTACCCGCAAAGTGATACACCTCTTCCAAGGCCAGTCATGAGCAAATGCAGCCGTGGACAAAGGAGACCAGTAAACTTCCTGCAGAACTCCTGGTGGTTGGAAAGCAGCTCAGTGAGTGTTTCAGGTGCTGCCCCTCCGGGTATGAGTGACTAACTTCCACAGAAGCACGAACAGTTTTGAAATGCTTGTAAATACACCGGACAGCCAAAGGGCTGGACCGCGGTGTTCTGATTTCCTCCCTGACATCTGCCCTTTCTCCATTCAGGCAGTATCTGTTTTTCTGCAGGTGTTCGTTCTTTCCTGCTCCTCTCCGGGGGAGCGACTTTTCCCTTCTTCAGAAGGGGCTCCTAGTGTGCCTGTTCTCTGAGGCCTGAGGGGACATTCTAGAGGATTCTGGAAAGTTTCCTTATGGACACACACACACACACACACACACAGAGAGAGAGAGAGAGAGAGAGAGAGAGAGAGAGAGAGAGAGAGAGAGAGAGAGAGAGTCAGGGATTTCCACGCACCTTAGGTGCGCTGTAACAATGATTCTCACTCAGTGCGTCATGACCCTTGCAGTCACATGTCGGATATCTTGCATATCTGATATCTACATCACGATCCATAACAGTGATGAAGTAGCAAGGCCATGATTTTATGGTTGGGGGTCACCATAACAGGAGGACTGTACTACAGGGCTGAAGCATTAGGAAGGATGAGGACCACTGCTCTACAACCTGGTCTGAAGATGGTTCAGGCAGGTTAGAAAACGTCCCTACTTTGTGATAACACAGATGAATTTATGAAGCCAAACCGGGGGTGGGGGGGTGGGGGAAGGGGGTAAAAAGTAAATCATTTCCTCCTAGGGTTCCTTATGCCATGTGGAAAATAAGCCAGAGCTTTCTGTTTTAATTGCCCATATTCAGGTTCTTTCCTCAGTGTATCATTTGCTGGTTTCTAATCTTTTTATCAGCTCGAGAGATTAAAAAACAAAAACAAAACAACACAAAACAAAAACAAAAAACTTCGCAGTGGGCTGAAGAGAGT
The DNA here is from genome assembly GCA_019843815.1 of Montemys delectorum. NCBI lineage: Eukaryota > Metazoa > Chordata > Mammalia > Rodentia > Muridae > Montemys > Montemys delectorum. The sequence goes on from JADRCD010207385.1 coordinate 3,417, forward strand.
GGGGCAACAGCGCCTCTCTGTGGCTGAGTGGTAGTATAGCAAACAACCCCTACTACACGCGTACCTGCGAGATTGAACTGCAAAATGATTTATGGTAGTTGGGATCTTCGGAAGGTTATTATCATGGCACCATTTTCCTTAGACCACTATTTCCTGGGGTCACAGGCCATGACTGGAAGTGTAGAGAAAGCACAGGCAAAGGATAGCCAGGAAAGCGTGTATGTGCACTTAATTATTGTCTGTCTGGAGTGGCCAGTTTGGGAGTAACTATCATATTCCCTTTGCATCAAATACCATTCTTTGTTTTGAGAACGTTTAAAATGTCTATTCTGAAATATACAAAGCGTTTCCCTTTTCAAGATTTATTATTGTTTGTGTATATGCACATGTGTCTTTGTGAGTGTGTGTTCTGTGTGTGCATGTCAACAGAGGCCAGAAGGGGGTATCCAATCCCCTGCAGTTGAAGTTACAGGCAGGTGTGAGATGTGTGGGTACTGAGAAACAAACTGAATAATAATAATACATTATTATTATTATTATTATTATTATTATTATTATTATTATTATTTTGCAGTCTGGGTCCTTTACTTCTCCTTTGTACGTTAGGCCATGGATGCGCATGGAATGGGCCCCAGCAGCCCAGGCTCTTTTCCATTAGTCCTCACAAAGTGCGCTTCTCTGGGTGGCGCAGGCTGGCGCTTCAGCTGAACCCAGGTCCCCTTCTCTTTGGCTTCCTTTTTCTTCTGATCGTTCTCCTTCACGTGCCTCAGGAAGCTGTCTCTGCTCTTCCATTGCTTGATGAGCTCAATCTGCACATTAACCCTCTTGGCCAGAATCTTGCCCTTAACTTGCTTGTTACAATGATGCCCGTGGCAAGCTGGGTGACATTGTAGACTCTTCCAGTGTTGCCGTGGTAACACTTATGGGGCATTCTTTTTGAACAGTGCCCATTCCCCTGATGTCTACCATATCACCCTTCTTGTAGATCTGCATGTATGTGGCCAAAGGACCAACTCCATGTTTGCTAAAAGGCCTAGAGAACATACACCGGGTACCTCTCCTCTTTCCCTTTGTGTTCATCATTTTGGCTGGAAGATAGCTGCTGTGGCCGAACGAGAAACAAATTCTTGGTTCCTCAGGAAAAGCTGAGCCATCTAGCACATAAAATGCCACGATTAACTGTCACCTTACTGTGGACTAGAACATCTAATTGCAACTCTACTTGTTAGCTAGCACCTCTCCAAACCGTATTCAAGGCCCCTGGGAACCCTGCTCTACTCCACTGCTATGATTCAGTGGTTTAGATGTCATTAAAGTGACATATTTCACCTACTTCCTGTGCCTAACATTTAACTCACATGCTGCCCCACGCCTTTAATCCATGCACTGGGGAGACAGAAGCATGCTGTTTCCTATGTGCTTGAGGACAGCCTGGTCTACACAGTTCTAGGCCAGGGAGGGAGATATACTGAAACTTTCTCAAAAAACAGATATATATATTTTTTGGTGCCAGGACAGTCAAGGCTACACAGAAAAATCCCGTCTTGAAAAAAACCAAACCGAAACCAAACAGTTTTCTAAGGTTTACCCATGCTGTTGCAGTATTTCATTAGCACACATTAACTGCACAAAGCAATGGGCTTCACTATGGCATTTTTACAGATAAGTGTATTAAGCACTGTAGAGAAGCTGCCTTGATGAGTACACCTTCTAAAGTAATTTATTAGATTGGCTTACGTGATATGAATTGAGTAGGCCAACCATGGCTGTCTACCTGCGGCCCAGAGACTAAGACCCAGCAACTGCTCAGCCCAGGAGGCTGGATGCCCAAAAGCCTGGTTGACTAGTCTCTAGCACACATTGAGATACTGGAATCTGGGCTCTGACAGCAGCAATGGCTACAATAGTCTCAGAGACAGGGGTGGATGCACACGCTCCATCAAGTAGGAGGGTGGAGGCTGGTGAGATGGCTCAGCAGGTAAGAGCACTGACTGTTCTTCCAGGGGTCCTGCAACCACCCATAATGAGATCTGATGCCCTCTTCTGGTGCGTCTGAAGTCAGCTATGGTGTACTTATGTATAATAATAAATAAATCCGGGCAGTGGTGGCGCACGCCTTTAGTCCCAGCACTTGGGAGGCAGAGGCAGGCAGATTTCTGAATTCGAGGCCAGCCTGGTCTACAGAGTGTGTTCCAGGACAGCCAGGGCTACATAATAATAAATTTTTTGTTTGTTTTTTTTGTTTTTCAGGGTTTCTCTCTGTAGCCCTGGCTGTCCTGGAACACACTCTGTAGACCAGGCTGACCTTGAATTCAGAAATCTGCTTGCTTCTGCCTCCCAAGTGCAGGGATTAAAGGCGTGTGCCACCACTACCCGGCCTATAAATCAATCTTAAAAAAAAAAAAAGTAGGAGGGTGGTCAAGCAAAGAAGCAATGCTTTCTCTTCAGATTTCCATTAGGAGGATCTTCAGACCTACCTGCCCCACCTCACCCCCACCCCAGTTAATCCTCCCTAGAAATGCCCTCTGGGGTGGGGATAAAGATGGACCACTGAGAAGGCAAGGGAAGGTCACCATCAAGTTGAACCCCAAGCAGCTATAAAAGCTGCCTCAACCTGGAAGAGGGGATTTTAGAACAGCTCATTGGACTGTTCTAAAGACTGCCAGGAGGAGGAGATCCTAGAGCTCGAGATAGATGTGAATGAACCCTTGGACGAGGGAAGTGATGATACCCAGGCTGCTAGAGTCAAGGAGCTGTTAGTTGATTGTTACAAACCCACTAACAAGATCCAGGGTATGCAGCAGAAACTGAACACACCCCAGAAGTAGAATGAATAAATGTTGGGTACTTGCGTGCACACACAGTGTGTTACTATCTTATTAAGATGAAATCTCACAGTAGCCTAGTAGAATACTTAACAATTGAAAGCATTATTAATATAAGATTATATAGATAAATGGAAAGATCTCTGTTGTCTGCCAACTTTCTCTGAATTGAAATATTCCCTTCACGTTGGAGGCTTATTAGGACTCAGGTGTAAAAGATACTTAGAAGCCTCAAAAACTTCAAGCTTATAAGAGTCACAAGACCCCTCTGAAAGGATAACAGTTGCTGGAAGAGGCAACTAAGCTACCTGCATGCCATATAGGGAGTTCCATGGATACAGCTCTCAGAAGTTAGCACTCTCTTCAGTGATGCAACTACCTTTGAGTCACCCTTACTTGCTAGCTTACTTTACTTTTACACAGTTCAGAGTCCAGCCTAGGGAATGGTGCCACTCACAGTGGACTGGGTGAAGTTACAATCACAACTCCCACATTGAAATGCTCACAAGCTAACCTGATCTACATAACTCCTCAAGTGAGACCCTCTTCCCAGGTGATTCTAGGTTGTGTCAAGTTGATGTTAAACCTTTCTGCCTCAGCCTCCCAAAGAGCTGGAATGAATTGTAGGCCTAGGTCAAGCTCAGCTCCCTAGGAAATCCTTCATTTGATCTAGTTGACAGTTAAAACACATCCCAGTAGCAAAAAAGGACCCTTATCTTGTATCTAAGAATCAACTCAAAATAGATCATTAAGACCTAAAACTAGCCAGTCCTGGTGACTCAGGTGACAGAGGCAGGCGGATCACTTTATTCAAGGCCAGTTGATGAGATCTACAGAGAAACTCAATCTCAGAAAAAAACAAAAACAGATAAACAACCCTCTCTAAACCTACTAGAATAGGAAAAATTTCCTGATGGTGGGTTGAGCAGAAATTTGTCAATATGGCCCCAAAACATAAGCACATGCCTTTAATATCAGTGTTTGAAGAAGATCTGAGTTCCATCTAAGCCAACCAGGGCTACAAAGATCATGTCTTCAAAACAAAATACTCATGCCTAGAGTCAGAAAAATGCAAATTAGTGCAAGGATGACACGCAAATTCGTGAAGCGCTCCATATTAAAAAAAAAAAAAAAGAGCCAGGCCGTGGTGGCGCATGCCTTTAATCCTAGCACTTGGGAGGCAGAGGCAGCTGGACTTCTGAGTTCAAGGCCAGCCTGGTCTACAGAGTGAGTTCTAGAACAGCCTCCACAAAGGAAAAAAAAAAAAAGCAAATTAAAGCCACAGTGATCACCTAACATTATTAGATTGGATTAGATTAAGCCAGGAACATAAATTTTGGTACAACCTCTGTATTGTCACACATGTTGAGTGACTTTTCCTCTGGGTACATGACAAGAAAGTGCTGATTTTGAATTGTAAACCTGGTATGGTGGCACACGCCTGTTATTTCATCAGCTCAAGGACAGTCTAGGCTACTCGGCACACCTTCAACGAAAGCATCAATAAACAAAATCATCCTATCAAATCATCCACACTGACATAAATCCAGACAAAAGTGTTTGCATAGCAAGAGACAGTCTACAAATGCTTTCAGTTGCTTCAAATTCCATTGTTTATTTCAATTTATAAAATTACTAAGTGGCCTTGTGCTTGTCTCCCACACATTTTTCTGAAAAGATATTCTGGCTCCAGGATGTTCTTGGATACCCAACCCATGGACACTAAAGCCTGCTTATTACAAATAGCAAGGTATCTGCAGGAATTGTAAGCATCCTTCTGAAACATCTAGGTTCCCTTTAACACCAATGTGGCAAACACTTGTCATCAGGACAAGAAAAGTCCGAACACGTTCGGTGTGCAGAGTTTTTGCCTTATTGGTGTGGAATCCAAAAGAATGCTTTGGAAAAAAATTCTAAAGCTTGGCTTCTCTGACAGACACTAGCAAGGCAAGAAGCTGGGGTCAGCTCTGGTAACTGGCGTGAGCATAGTGATTTGCATTCCAGTGGTTTAAGCTGAGATAGCCCTGATCAGGCTGGCCACATTGAGGGTAGAGGAGGTCTTTTCCCAGGAAGTGAGATGGAGCAAGTCTCTGGAGAACAGCCTCGCTGAACTGGTAGGTCAGCTTTCTCCGGATTTTTGTGATCTCCCCAGTTCTGGCATAATTCCTCAGGGCTCTGGCCATCTTCTGGTAAGTCATGGGTTTCCGGTTGCCTTTTCTTTTCCCCCAGAGTTCAGCGAGTGTTTCTTTGTTTTTTGATATAAACTGAAAGATGCCTTTGGCTTTGTCGACCCACTGAATACAAGACACCATCTCCGAATTGCACAGGGATTCGAAAAGGTATTCAAATAGACGAAGCTTCCTCCTGCCTGTGATGATGGGGGGGGGGGGAAAGAAACATCAACTCCTTTGTGGATTTCCTGGGAGATCCCCTGGAATGACTTCCTGAGCCCCAGAAATGGAAAGCTACACGGAGCCTGCTTCCTCTCACTCACTGACTTAAGGACGCAGGCCAGAAAGACCCATGGGCCTCTTATAGTTTACACTGGACCTAAATGATATGGAAATTTTTAAACGTTCTTTACTGTTCTCTGCAGACAAAAAAAAAAAAGATCCATTTGAAGGTAGGCAGACATCGGTTAAAATTCGACCATAGTTGCCCGGCGGTGGTGGCGCACGCCTTTAATCCCAGCACTTGGGAGGCAAAGGCAGGCAGATTTCTGAGTTCGAGGTCAGCCTGATCTACAAAGTGAGCTCTAGGACAGCCAGGGCTACACAGAGAAACCCTGTCTCGAAAAAAAACCAAACCAAACCAAAAAAGTAAGTTGCTTATGGTCCAATAAGTACCAAACATCCTCAGAGTGGTTTTTCTTGGGGTAAAGTCTAGCATGTAGCTCAGGTTTGCTTCAAACTTGCAATCCTTCTGCCTCAGTGTTGGACCTATAAGCATGACTGCCATGTTCAGCTACAAGCTATAATATGTACAAACGTATTTCTGAATATTCTTTTCTCCATCTGGCTTGGCACTGTATTCCTGGAATCTCAACACTCAGGATGCTGAGGCAGGATTGCAAGTTTGAAAGATAGCTTGGTCTCTACACAGGGAGTTCTAGGCCAGCCTGGGCTACATAATGACAGAGGAAAAAACCCTTTGACATCCCTTTGAGCCACGTCAGGAGGATCATAGCAACATACCTCTTCCTCCCTTTGGCTGGAAGAAGGGAGGTTGTTGTACCAGCTGGCTTCCAGCTATGTTCTGCAGGGATTGATGGAAGCCTCCTTCCAAATACAGGTCTGCAGAGCCATTCTATATACAAGACAGTGATGCGTGCTAATGTTAATGTTAAGTGGGAATTTGTCCTCTGGTCCCCCTATCAGTGACTGAAGACCAATGCTACATACATTCTCAAAAGCGCTACAGTCAGATAGCATTCCAGGATGAGCATCAAACCAAGAAAAGGTCAAGGGGTAGAGGCTAAAGTTTGTCTTCTCTCCCTTGAGAAAGAGAGGTGGTTTTTGTTTTGGCTGTCCTGAAACTTACTCTGTAGACCAGGCTGGCCTTGAACTTAGAAATCTGCCTGCCTTTTTTTGCTTCTGGAGTGCTGGGGAACAAAAGGCATGTGCCACCACTGCCAGCAGTGATTATTCTTCTAAAGATGCTCAATGAGAAAGAGAATCTGTGAGAATCAGGGATGGCAGCTCACAACTGTAACCCTAGCAGCAAAAAGCCTACAGAATTATGAAGGTAAACGAGATTGCCAGAGTAATGAGTAAAAAGGACCAGGCAGCCCATATTTTACCTGGGAATCCGAAAAGAAAGAGGTCAAAGTTGGATCCTAAACCCCTTCTCTAAAGAAATGGTTTAGAGCTGGGTGGTGTAATCCCAACAGTAGGAGGCACAGATAGGTAGATCTCTGAAAGTTGAGGCTGGCCCAGTTTACATAGTTAGTTCTAGGACAGCCAGGGCTACATAGAGAAACCCTGTCTCAAAACAAAAGGAATGTCTGTAGTGGGAAGGGCTCCTTGGAAAGTCTCACCCAGGAGGCCGTTGTGCTTGCTTGGGGCCGTCTGTCAGGGGCTCCAGGTGATGTCATTGTTCAGACCTTTCCCAGCTCTCCCAGTTCAGACCTCTCTGCTGCTATCTCATCCTTTTACTCCTGTTTGCTCTAAACTTAATAAACTCACTCATTCTAAAGCAAAAGCATGGCTGTTGTGGGTCTTCCCATGCAGGGCAGTTGATCTCGGTAAAAGCTACTTACCGTTACAGCTCTCCAGTCATAGAGGGGGTTCTCTGTGGGCAACATTCCATAGTAGTTAGAGTTGCCTCTGATATGAGGATAAGGGTTAATGAATGCCATGTAATTTTTATGTTCTAAATAAAAACAGGACAGAAAGTCACTAAGTCCGAGTTTACAGGCACACAAGCATTTATATATAAACATGTCTGTAAGCAGCCCAAGGTGACATCTATTGATTACTACTGCCTTTTAAGCTTTCTTACCATTTATACATATATATTGCTTTACAGGAAGCTATTCCTGGGAAGTCAGGATGATAGAATGAGCAATCAAGGAAGTAGACTTTATATTTATTCTTTGCCTTACTGAGCCAGAGTCTAGCTACACATCTCAGGCTGGTCTCAAATAATGCCCCCTTCGTCTCCGCACCGTATCACCTTTTAAATTGTGTACTATTACATGCAAGTGAGCATGTGTGAGTACACATGTATGTGAGCCAAAGTCAATCTCCACATATCCATCATCCTTCAATAGCCCTGTTTTTTGAGATAGGGTCTTATTGACCTAGAACTCATGAATAAGGTATATTGGCTAGCCCGGAAGCCAGAGGCAAACCACCTCTCCCCAGTTTTGCACGTTTATCAGGCTTCCTATTACTCTTACATATGCATGTGTACATGTCTGTCACATATGTGTCAAGAGATGAGAATAAAGGACTTATTTTTACCTGGAGGGTATGGAATTTCTCCAATTGAATGTTGTTGGGTCAGTACTTCAAAAGCATCTTCAAATGCTTGACCAAGGCTGTCTTGTTCAACGCAACAGGTCTGTGGAAAAAAATGGCAAATGCAGATGTTCTGAGATGTTAGGAAAGCTTCAACTTCAGCACCACGGACATCGTAGACTGGCTAAGCGGCCATAGCAGGATGCTTTGCCTTTCTGTACAATGCTCACCAGCTTCATGGGCTCTCCCAACTAGAAGATAGAGATCCATAGCTATAGTCATGACAATAAAAAGTGGCTCAGGTGTTGTCAAATGTGAGAGCCATTTTCCTAGTTTAGTTTTAAAGTATTGATCTTTTAGTCTATAGGAATTATATTAATTTTATATAGTATGACATTTTACATGGCATAACTTAACAATTATGGGTTCAATCCCCCTAGCACCGCATAAACAGGAGCCTGATAGCATGTGTCTTTTAACCCAAGTGGAGACAGAATGATCTTTGTTTGGCCAAGTTCATTCAATCCTGGCAACAGGGCAAGTCTTTTCTTTTTGAGACAGGGTTTTATGTAATCAATCATATGTCTCAAAAAAGAAAAGACATTAGTTTCCAAAATTAAGAATTAAGATTTTTTTTAAAAAAAAATCCCGACTGACCATTATTCATGAATTGAAGAGTCTTGGGTTGAGGAAACTCAGCGGCTAGTAAGCACGTGTGTACTGGCTTGCACAAGGCTCTGGGTTCAATAACAAGTTCTGGGGAAGGGCGAGAGAAAGACCAATTAAATAAACAACTCCAAATAGGTTTAACATTATTTGTCTTTTACTTTTTTTTTCTAGACAAGGTCTCAGACTGTAACCCAGAAAGATCTCTGCCTCAGCCTCTTGTGTGCTGGGATTACCGATATGGCCTTAAAAGAGAAGTAATTTTTAATTTGATTCTAAATGAACATCTTGCCAGGGAAATGTTTTGCTTTGTTTTGTTTTGTTTGAGAATGTTATGAATGCAAGATGCCACCATCTGAATATTTCAATTTTTTATCATTGTATGTGTGTGTGTGCGTGAGCGAGAGAATGAGAGAGAGAGAGAGAGAGCAAGCACGCATGTGTAGCTGCTCATGCATGCTTATGTATATAGAGAGAGCAGAAGTGTCTTCCTCTACCATTCTCTTACATCTCTCACTTGAGCCCCAGAGATTGCAGATTGGGTCTAGTTAACCAGCTGGTGCTGCCTGTCTCCAGATTACAAGAGGCCGCCACACTCTGACAAGCTATACTAGTTTGGTTTCTAGTACTGTGATAAAACACCCTGACCCAAGCCACTCGAAAGACAAGGGTTTGTTTCATCTAACCTTCCTATGACATCATCCAGGGTTGTCAGGACAAACACCAGAGGCTGTACTTGTTCAGCTTGCTTTCTCACCTAACTCAGGACCACCTGCTGAGGTGGGTAGCATCACCTGCAGTGGTCAAAGCCCCTCTTATATAAATCATTAATCAATAAAAAGACCTACAGGCTTACCCATAAGCCGACTTAATTTCCTCAATGAAATTTCTTCTTCCCAGAAGACTCTAGTTTGTACTCAGGCAGCAAAAACCTAACTTCCTCATGAGTGTGAGTGAGTTCTGGATATTTAAACTCCAGTCCTCATGCTTATGGTGCAAGCACATTTACCTAAAGAGCCATGGACTCAGCTCCTCTAACTTCTTAAATGTGAAGACAGAGTGTCACTATCACTGCGTAACTGATAACACAGAAATAACTGGACCATATTTAAGAATTCCCATGACTTATTTTATAAACTGGGCATAGTGGTGCAGAATTCCAGTGTTTGGAAGGCTGAGCCCATAGGGTTTCTGTGAGTTTGTGACTGTGACTTCTCTTTTTCCTCAAGAAAAAGATCCCTTCCAGAGATCTGTATTTTCTCTAAGCCACCAGCTGTCAAAGATGAATACCTTAAATGAAAAGCCACATAAGAAAGTGTGGGACTTTAACACAGATTACTTCATCATTAAACAGAGGTTTAAATTCTTATCCTGGAATCACAGCTGATACTCTCTAGTATTACTTAATATTCAGCATTTAATACTGATTAATACAGTGAGATCACAATACAACATCTTTGCACTAGATCACTTAAAAGAAAACATAAGAACCTTCATAAATCATAGTTTAGGCTATGTTCTTTATTCATTTGGGGGGGGG